>PVKV010006891.1:49420-100977 GCA_004027835.1 Alouatta palliata | reverse complement strand
GGGGGGTGGGGAGTTGGGGAGGGATAGCATGGGGAGAAATACCAGATATAGGTGATGGGGAGGAAGGCAGCAAATCACACTGCCATGTGTGTACCTATGTAACAATCTTGCATGTTCTTCACATGTACCCCCAAACCGAAAATGCAAAAAAAAGTATATATATTAAAAAAATAAATAAATAAATAAAAAATAAATAAATGCTAAAGGGAGTTATTCAAGCTGAAAGAAAATAATGCTAATGAGTAACATGAAAACATCTAAAAGTATAAGACTCACTATTAAAAGAGAATATAGTCATGAGCTGAATAATGACAGTTCAGTCAACAACAAGCTGCATATATGATGATGGTTCTGTAAGATTAATTGTTTAATACAGTAACATGTTTTACAGGCTTGTAGTCTAGGAGCAATAGGCTATACCATATAGCCTAGGTGATGAGTAGACATTTTCATTTAGGTTTGTGTAAGTACAAATATAATATATGATGTTCACACAATGACTAAATCACCTAATGATGTATTTCTTAGAACATATACCTGCCAGTAAGTGATGCATGACTGTATTGTAATGGGGGTGTGTAAATCCTATATATTTCATGTATATTGTTAGTATGAAGGTTAAAAGACAAAATCATAGAATAACTACAATTTTTTAAGGGATATGCAATATAAGAAGATACAAATTGTGAAACTGAAAAATTCAACATGTGGTGAGGAGTGGAGTAGAAGTGTAGAGTTTTATTTTACAAAGTTAAATTTTTATCAACTTAAAATAACTTGTAATATCTGCAAAATGTTTTTTGTAAGCTTTATGGTAACCACAAAGCAAAAACCTGTAATAGATCTGCTTAACAAAAGAAGCAATGGCTGGGCATGATGGCTCATACCTGTAATCCCAGCACTTTGGGAGGCTGAGACAGGTGGATCACTTGAGACCAGGAGTTCAAGACCAGTCTGACCAACACAGTGAATACTCATCTCCACTAAACAAACAAACAAACAAATAAAAAACTACAAAAATTATCTGGGCATGGTGGTCCACACCTGTAGTCCCAGCTACTTGGAAGGCTGAGGTGGGAGATTTACTTGAGCTCAGGAAGTAGAGGCTGCATTGAGTTAAGATTGTGCCACTGCACTCCAGCCTGGGTGACAGAACCAGACCTTGTGATATGGTTTGACTCTGTGTTCCCACCCAAATCTCACATCCAATTGTAATCCTCATAATCCCCACATGTCAAGGGTGGGACCAGGTGGAGGTATTGGATAATAGGGGTAATTTCCCTCATGCTGTTTTCATGATAGTGAGTGAGTTATCAGGAGATCTGATGGTTTTATAAGCATCCGACATTTCCCTTGCTTGCACTCACTTCATCTTGCCACCTTGTGAAGAAAGTGCCTGCTTCTCCTTTGCCTTCTGCCATGATTGTAAGTTGCCTGAGGCCTCCCCAGCAATGTAGAACTGTGAGTCAATTAAACCACTTTCCTTTATAAATTATTCAGTCTCAGATATTTCTTCATAGCAGTGTGAAAATGAACTAATACACCCTCTCTCTCAAAAAAATAAAAAAGGCAATGAATCAAACATAGAGCTAGAGAAAATCAGTCAACCACAAAGGAAGACAGTAAGAGAGAAAGAAAGGAATAACGTATATGCAAAACAGGTAGAAAACAGAAAACAATTGACAAAATGTCAATAGCAAGCTCTTACCTATCAACAATTACCTTGAATGTAAATGGATTGAAGAATCTAATTAAAAAACATAGAATGGCTAAATGAATAATAATAAAAAAAGCTGACTACATGTTGCCTACAAAACACTCACTTCACCTGTAAGAACAGTCATAGATAGCAAGTGAAGGTATGGAAAAAGATTTTTCATGCAAATGAAAACAAAGAGAGAGCAAGAGTAGCTATACTTATATCAGATAAAATAAATTTTACATAAAAACTATAAAAATAAATAAAAGAGGTGATTATACAATGATAAAGGGGTTCATTCAATAAGAAAATATAACAATTGTAAATACAAACAGACCCAACATCAGAGCACCTAAATACATAAAGTGAATATTAGTAGCTCTAAAGGAAGAGATAGACTGCAATTAGTAGTGGGAGACTTCAACACCTCATTTTCAGCAACAGACAGGTCACGCAGACAGAAAAATCAATAAAGAAACATTGGATTTAATTTGTACTCTAGACCAAATAAAACTTACAGACATTTACAGGACATTCTATCCAATGACTGCAGAATATCTCATCTGCACATAAAATATTTTCCAGGATAGATCATATGTAAGGCCAAAAACAAGTTTGAAAAAAATTTAAAAAGGTTGAAATCATATCAGGTAACTTTTCTGAACATAATGGTATAAAGGTAAAAATCTTGGAAACTTTACAAACACGAAAATTTAGCAATATGCTTTTGAAAAGCCAATGAATCAATGAAGAAACTGAAAGGGAAATTTAAAAATTACTTGAGATAAATGAAAATAGAAACACAACATGTCAAAATCTGTGGAATACACCAAAAACAGCACTTAGCGGGAAATTTGGAGCAGTAAAAACCTACATCAAAAAAGATGAAACATCTCAAATAAAAAAGCTCAATGTTGCACCTCAAGGAATCAGAAAAATAAGAATAAAATAAATAAAACATTAGTATAAGAAAGAAAATAATAAAGATCAGAGCAGAAACAAATGAGAGACTATAGAAAATTACAAAGGATCAGTAAAATAGTTTACTTTTTGAAAAGATAAACAAAATTGACAAATCGTTAGCTAGACTAAGAAAAAAGAGAAGACTCAAATGAAGAACATCAGTGATGAAAAGGAGACGTTACAACTGATATCACAGAAAGAAAAGACTGTAATAGACTATTATATGTCAACAAATTGGATAACCTAGAAGAAATGTATAATTTCCTGGGAACATATAGTCTACCAAGATTGAATTATGAAGAAATAGAAAACTGAGAAGACTAACAATGAATAAGGACATGGAATCATTTAGAAAAAGTCTTCCATCAAAGACAAGTCCAGTACCCAAAGACTAAATTGCCGAATTCTGTCAAATATTTAAAGAAGAACTAATACTATTCTCAAATTATTTCAAAAAAATTGAAGGAGAAAAAATGGTCTAAACTCATTCTGTGAGGACAGCATTACCCTGATACCAAACCAGACAAGGACAAACACGCATACAAAAGAAAAATACAGGCCAATACTCCTAATGAACATACATGCAAAAATCCTCAACAAAAACTAGCAAACTTAATTTAACATCCTATTAAAGAGATCATTCACTATGATCAAGTGTGATTCATCCCAGTGATGCAATGATGGTTCAACATATGCAAATGAATAAACATGATGCATCACATTAATAGAATGCAGAACAAAACCATAGGATCATTTCAATAGATACGGAAAATGAATTTGATAAAATTTAAAGTTCCTTTGTGATTAAAATTCTCAACAAATTAAGTATAGAAGAAATATATCTCACACAAGAAACACCATATATGAAAAACCCACAACTAACATTACACTGAATGAGGGAAAGTTGAAAATGTTTCCTTTAAAATCTGGAACAAGACAAACATGCCCACTCTTGCCACTTCTATTCAACATAGTTCTGGAAGTCTTAATCTGAGCAATTAGACAAGAGAAAGAAAAGGTATTCAGATGAGAAGGGAAGAAATTAAGGTGTTCCTGTTTGCAGATGACATAATCTTATGTATAGAGAATCCTAAAGATTACCAAAAAATTATCAGAACTCATAAAATTCAGCAAAGCTATAGGCCACAATCAATGTAAAAAATCAGTAGCATTTTAATACACAACAATGCCTATCTGATAAAGGAAATTTTAAAAATCTCATTTACAATAGCTCAAAAAAATCCTTGGAAATAAATATAACCAAGGAGGTAAAATATGACTACACTGAAAAAAACTATAAAACACTGATTAAAATATTGAAGAAGACAGAAACAAATGGAAATATATCTCATGTTCCTAGATTAGAAGAATTAATATTGTTAGACTGTCCATACTGCTAAATCCAATCTATAGATTCAATAAAATCCATATTAAAAAATGTAGTTGTATCAGTTTTCTGAGAATGATGGTTGTGGGATGCATGCAGGATGTGCACATGTACCCCAGATCCCAAAGTACATTTTAAAAAATGCAATTGTAGCTTTGTAAGTGAGAACATACAGTTTTGGTTTTCTGTTTCTGTGTTAGTTGTTGAACATAACAGCTTCTAGTTCCACCCATGTCCTTGCAAAATACATTATCTAGTTCCTTTTTATGACTATTTTCTTTGTCCAGTCTATCACTGATGGGTGTTTGGGTTAATTCCATGTATTTGCTATTGTGAATAGTGCTGCAATGAACAAATGTGTGCATGTGTCTTTATAACAGAATGATTTATATTCCTTTGGGCATATACTCAGTAATGGAATTGCTGGGTGAAATGGTATTTCCGATTCTAGGTCACTGAGGAATTGCCACACTGTCTTCCACAATGGTTGAACTAATTTACATTCCTACCAACAGTGTAAAAGCATTCCTGTTTCTCTGCAGCCTCACCAGCATCTGTGGTTTCTTGGCATTTTAATAATCTCACTGGCATGAGATGGTATCTCACTGTGGTTTTGATTTGCATTTCTCTAATGATCAGTGATGTTAAGTCCATATGTATGTTGGCAGCATACATGTCTTCTTTTGAGAAGTATCTGTTCAAGTTATTTGCCTATTTCTTAATGAGGTTGTTTTTATCTTGTAAATTTAAGTTCTTTGTAGATTCTGTTGTAAATTCTGTATATTAGACCTTTGTCAGATGAATAGATTGCAAAGTTTTTCTACCATTCTATAGGTTATCTGTTCATTCAGATGTTAGTTTCTTTTGCTGTTCAAAAGCTCTTTCCCATTTGTCAATTGTTGCTTTTGTTGAAGTTTCTTTTGATGTTTTCATCATGAAATGTTTGTCCATGCTATGTCCTGAATGGTATTGCCTAGATTTTCTTTTAGGGTCTTTGTAGTTTTGGGTTGTACATTTAAGTCTTTAATCTATCTTGAGTTAATTTCTGTGTAAGGTGTAAAGAAGGGGTCCAGTTTCAATTTTCTGCCTATGGCTAGCCAGTTTTCCCAGCACCATTTATTAAATAAGGAATCTTTTCCCCATTGTTTGTTTTTGTCAGGTTTGTTGAAGATCAGATGGCTGTAGATGGGTGGTCTTATTTTTGAGATCTCTATTCTGTTCCATTGGTCTATGTGTCTGTTTTTGTACCAGTACCATGCTGTCTTGGTTACTATAGCCCTATAGCATAGTTTGAAGATGGGTAGCATGAAGCCTACACTTTGTTCAATTTGCTTAGGATTGTTCCACGTGATTTTTAAAATAGTTTTTTTTCTAATTCTGTGAAGAATGTCAATAGTAGTTTAATGGGAATAGCACTGAATCAATAATTTACTTTGGGCATTAAGGCCATTTTCACTATATTGATTCTTCCTATCCATGAGCATGGAATGTTTTTTCATTTGTGTCCTCTCTGATTTCCTTGAGAAGTGATTTGTAGTTCTCCTTGAAAAGGTTGTTTACTTCCCTTGATAGATGTATTCCTAGATATTTTATTCTATTTGTAGCAATTGTGAATGGGAGTTCATTCATGATTTCACTCTCTACTTGTCTATTGTTGGTGTGTAGGAATGCTTGTAATTGTTGTACATTAATTTTGTATCCTGAGACATTGTTGAAGTTGCTTAGCAGCTTAAGAAGCTTTTGGGTTGAGATTAAGGGGTTTTTCCATATATAGAATTATGACATTTGCAATACAATGACATTCTTCACAGAAAAAACTCCTAAAATTCAAATGGAATAATAAAAGACCCCCAAAAGCCAAAGTAATCTTGATCAAAAAGAACAAAGCATGAGGCAGCATAGTACCTGACTTTAAAGTATACTACAGAACTATATTAATAATAATAGTAAAAGGTATGAGCATAAAAATAGACACACAGGCCAATGGAACAGAATAAAGAGTCCAGAAATAAATTCATGCATCTACAATCAATTCACTTTCAACTCAAAGGTGCCAAATAAACACAATGGGGAAAGGAAGGTCTTTCCAATAAATAATGTTGGAAAAACTGAATATCCACATGCAGAAGAATAAAATTAGACCTTATCTTTCACCAAATACAATATAAATTCAAAGTAAGTTAGCAACTTAAAAGTAAGACCCCCAAACTATGAAACTCCTAAAAGAAAACAGAAAAATGTTTCATGACATTGGTTTCTGCAATGATTTTCTGGCTATGACCTTAAAAGCACAGGCCAAAAAAGCAAAATTAGACAAATGAGATTATGTCAGACTAAAAAGCTTCTGCACAGTGCAGGAGACAATGACCAGAGTGAAGAGACAACATTCAAAATGGGAGAAAATATTTGCAAATTATACAGCTGATAAGGGGTTGATATCCAAAATACATAAGAAACTCTTACAAGTCAATAGCAAGAAAGCAAATAACCTAATTAACAAATGGGCAAAAGACCTGCATGGACATTTTTCAAAAGACATACACATGGTCAACAGGTATATGAAAAAAATGTTCAACATCAGTAATCATCAGGGATATGCAAGTCAAAATTACAATGAGATAACAGCTTGTACCTGTTAGAATGATGATTACAGTAAATACAAAACGTAAGTGGTGGCAAGGATGAGAAATGGAAATCCTCACACAGTGTCGGTGGGAATGCAAATTAGTAGAGCCATTATGGAGAAGACTGTGGAGGCACTTCAAAAACCTAAATATAGAACTAGCATATGATCTAGTAATCTCACTACTAGGTATGTAGATCCGAAGGGAACAAAATAAATATGTCAAAGAGATAGCAACATTCCTATGTTGATTGCAGTACTGTTCACAATGACCAAGATACGGAATGAATCTGAGTGTCCATTAATATATGAATGGATAAAGGAAATGTGGTTAATAAACACACTGGGGTACTACTCAGCCATAAAAAATGAGTAAGTCCTGTTATTTGCAACAATGGATGAACCTGGAGGATATTATATTGAGTGCAATCTGCCAGGCACAGAAAGACAAATACCTCATCATTTCACTCATATGAGAAATCTACAAAATTGGTCTCAGACAAGTAGAGAATGAATGGAGACTGGGTGATTAGGGTGAATTGGGGTTGAGGTGATGTTGATCAAAGAAACATACTTACAGTTAGGAGGAATAAATTCAAGAGATCTATTGTATAGTTAATATTGATATATGGTACTAATGAAAAACGCTGAGAGTGGATGTTGTGTTTTCATTACAAAAATGGTAACTATTAGATTTAACCACCCCAGAATGTATGTATACTTCAGAATATCCTGTTGTACATGATTTAAGAAATTTACATGGATTACTTACTGAAATGATAATATAGATATAGTGGATTAAATAAAATATATTATTAAAATAAAAAAATGCTAAAGGGAGTCTTGCAGGTTGAAAGGAAAATACAGTAGGCAATACCTCAAAGTTATGCAAAGAAATAAAGGTCTCAGTAAAGGTAAATACATGGACAGTTATAAAAGCTAGCATTATTGCAACAATAATTTGTAACTTTACCTTTTGTAAGTGAAAAAAGTTTACAAGTGACAAAGAAAGACGTTATATGTCAATAAAAGTTTTGCAGCAAGAAGATACAACAATTACAAACACTACTCAACAAAAGAATATTGATAGATATAAAGCAAAAATGGACAGAATTGAAGGGGGAAGAGACAGTGCCAGTATCTTACTCTGAACAAAGGATAGAATAATCAGACAAATAAGAAAATAGAGGACTTACAAAACACAATAAACCAACTAAGTTTAACATATATACAAACCACTCTACTCAACAACAACAGAAATCATTCCTCTTAAGTGCACATGGAATGTTTTCAAGATAGATTATATGTTAGGCCACAAATGAAATCTTGATAAATTTTTAAAAATAAATGTTATATACAGTATTTTCTCTGACCAAAATTTGAAAACATTAAAAAAAATCGATAACATAAGAACATAAAGAAAACTGGAAATTCACAGGTTTATGAAAATTGAGGACACCCTTTTTTTTTTTTGAGACTAAATCTCCCTCTGTCACCCAGGTTGGAGGGCAGTGGTGCGACCTTGGCTCACTGTAACCTCTGCCGCCCGGGTTCAAGTGATTTTCCTGCTTCATTCTCCCAAGAACCTGGGATGACAGGCATGCGCCACTATGCCTGGCTAATTGTTGTACTTTTAGTACAGATCGGGTTTCACTATGTTGGCCAGGCTGGTCTCGAACTCCAGACCTCGTGATCCACTCGCCTTAGCCTCCCAAAGTGTTGGAATTACCGGCGTGAGCCACTATGCCTGGCCAGCACACTCTTAAATAACCAATGTTTCAAAAAGAAAAATCACAAGAGAAATTAGAAAATACTGGGAGGGATAACATGGGGAGAAATGCCAGGTATAGGTGATGGGGTGATGGAGGCAGCAAACCACATTGCCGTGCATGTACCTGTGCAAGAATCCCACATGATCTGCACATGTACCCCATAAAGTACAATAAAATTACAATAAAAAAATAGAAATTAGAAAATACTTAGAGATAAATGAAAATTTACACACAACACACTGATTTTTTTTTTTTTTTTTTCTTTTGAGATGGTGTCTTGCTCTGTTTCTAGGCTAGAGTGCAGTCGGGTGATCTTGGCTCACTGCAACCTCCATCTCCTGGATTCGAGCAATTCCCCTGCTTCCTCCTGAGTAGCTGGGACTACAGGAGTGTGCCACCATGCCTGGCTAAATTTTTGTGTTTTAGTAGAGGCGAGGTTTCACCATAGCCAGGATGGTCTCAATCTCCTGACCTCATCCCACCTCGGACTCCCAAAGTGCTGGGATTACAGGCATGAGCCACTGTGCCTGGCCCAACACACTGAAATTTTTGTGATGCAGCAAAAATAGTGCTAAGGGAAAATTTGTAGGTATAAATAAAAATCACAAATTAACAAACTAAACACTGAAGGAACTAGAAAAAGAACAAAGTAAGCATTAAGCTAGCAGAAGAAAGGAAAAACTCTTCTGCAGGCATTTGTGCAAACTGATGTTCACAAAAATTCTAGTAGTAGCTAAGACAACTATGATTATTGTACCTATTTTAAAGAGAAGAGTACTGAAGTTTTGAACACTTGTCAAAGACAAAAATGTTTAACATTGTTAGCATTGTACATTTGAAATACCTGGGAGTTTATTGCTATGCAAGCAAAATATCTGGACAGTTAAGAGTTGTTCTAGTTGTAGTTGTGTGTGTGTGTGTGTGTGTGTGTTTTCTGGAGATTTAACCATTTGCAATGTTTAATAATAGCACAACACATTAGAAAGAATTATATAGGCTGGACAGTGCCTCATGCCTGTAACGCCAGCACTTTGGAAGGCAGAGGCGGGTGGATCATGAGGTCAGGAGTTCAAGACCAGCCTGGCCAGAATGGTGAAACCCTGTCTCTACTAAAGATACAAAAACTTAGCAGGGCATAGTGGCAGGCACCTGTAATCTCAGCTACTCGGGAGGCTGAAGCAGGAGAATCGCTTGAACCCAGGAGGTGGAGGTTGCAGTGAGCCGAGATTGTGCCACTGCACCATAGCCAGAGTGACAGAGTGAGATTCTGTCTCAAGAAAAAAAAAAAAAAAAAAATTATATGTCAGGATACTGTGTAGGAAGCTGAAATTGAAATACGGATGTTCTCATTTTTCCTAAGTTTTATAAACAGGAGATTTAATTCAGGTCTATAAAGACTTAATTTCAAATTCTGTTTGTGAAAACTGTTGATGAGCATTCCCTGTTTTCCCCTTTTACTGTGCTATAGTACCTGCTGATGTCTGAATATTTTGGCATTTAATGAATTCCTGCAACAGTAGGTTCCCAAAATAGTTTAGGACCAATTGATGAAAAAATAAAGGTAATGCAATTAGTTCCTGTAGGTCTTGATTTACATAAAATTATGTATTTATGATGACTGTTTTCCATCCAAGAATTATACAGTTATTTATAATTTAACAATCATGTTGACTTGAAATTTTTCTAGGAAACAGAAAGAAGCTTATTGAGAAGTTTTTTTCAGTCAGAGAATTTTTTTGGAAGGTGTTTTCCTTTCCCTATGGAGAACTCAATAGCATTTGTGAGGAGAAAATATGATTCATGAATAAACCAGTAATTTGGCAAAGCAAATAAGTCCCATTAGTTTTTAAAGCCTGCAATTTTAGTCTTATGGTGCAATAAGGGTTATTAAATCAATGTAGAGTTGTCTTCCGACTTGGAATAGACTCATTTGGCACTAACGACATTTTTAGCCACAAATTATGTAACTGTTTTTCAACAGGAAAACTCTGAACATTGATTTATATTTTAGTGAAAAATCTCTCTAATGTGATACTTTATTACTTTTCAGGATGATCTACTACTTCTGACATTTTCTCCCTTTTTATTCATTTTCATATGATTAATTATATTTTTCTTTAATATACTGTTGGACATTCACATTTAAAAATCTGAAGAACACTGAACTATATAAAAACTAAAATACAAATCACTCCAAACTTAACAAGTACAGCCAAACCCTGAGAACATTTTGGCATATTTAATGCTCTAACTTTGTGATCAAGTTATATATTTCACACTTTTCCTAACTAAAGACAAAAATGTTATTGAACTTTATGTATTAAAGCATTTTAAGAATTATGGGCATGTTTTAAATTTTCATAGAATGCATTGTATTTTCATAATTACTTTTGTTCACCATAAAATCTCCTTAGTGTCAACACTGAGTCAACATACATTTACTTAACACCTTTATTTCTTCCAACTATTATTTTTGGTGAAGGGAGTACATGTGCAGGTTTGTTACATAGGTAAATTGCATGTCACTGAGGTGAGCTCTTGAAATGATTTTGTCCCTCAGGTAGTGAGCATAGTGCCTGATAGGTAGTTTTTTGATCCTTACCTTCCTCGCACCCTCCACCCTCAAGGAAGCCCCAGGGCCTGTTGTTTCCCTCTTTGTCTCTGTGTACTCAATGTTTATCTCTCACTTGTAAGTGGAACATGGGGTACTTGTTTTTTCTGGTCCTGCATACATTCCCTCAGGAAAATAGCCTCTAATTTCACCCATGTTGCTGCAAAGGACATGATTTCATTCTTTTTTATGGCTGTATAGTATTCCATAGTAACACCTTTCTTATTTTTATTTTTGCCAAGCACATGATAGGCACTGGTTCTACAGTGAGACATGTCTCTCCTAAGTCTGGTGACAAACCAGAACCAAGTGATTTCTAAATGGTATGTTACAGCACAGGTTGGGGGTGGGGTGACATGGCAGTTTTGTGAGGAGTACCTAATGCTCATGTAGGTAATAGGAATGTTGCAATTATTGAAAATTTGTTTTATTCGATGGAGAGTGTCTATAAGAATATTAAATTCACTTATCAGGGTCATGTTCCTGGCCCATTTTGCTAAGGATTTTGTTTCTGATGGTGGCAGAAAGCCATTAATTTAGGATAAGCCCCACATTTTCCAGACAAAAATAATAAATCTAGTATTTCCAATTAGCCTGCCATGTATCTATTTTCCAGAAATAGACATATACCACTGTTAAACATGTTTAACAAATTTTACTACCCATTTTACTGAGAGTGAGATACTTGTCAATATTTTATTACCAGTGTATTTTCTTCTCTGTGAAGTAGGAATTTATTTTCCTGACATAAACTCTGTACTTCTGAATATTTGTGAAATAATTGGTGCATAGTAGAGGCTAGAAATTTTCTTGTGTCACCTAGTATAACCTCTTTGTGTGATACATCTCTAAGATGAATCTGCATTTCTTAGTCACGCATTGTCTTGTGACTTCTTTCTTCTCATTTTCTAGGGAGGCATCCTACCCTATTGTTCTGTTATTATGGGTATTGCCACCTCATCTTCTCCCAGGGAGGCAGAAATCCACCCATGTTTTTCAGGGGAAAAAGACATACAACTAATAATTCTTCCCTCAGTATTTATCAGTTTTCAGACTATCATATTGATTCAATAAGCAAAATCTCATTTGCTGGAAGTCTCACCAGATACCTTATTCTTTTCCAACCTGTTTCTAAGACAAAGAATGTGGAATGGATTGGAGCAGTTTATGGGAAAAATTTGGCATGGGAATTGAATGGGCTAGGTTTCCGTACCTTTCATAAGTGACCCCATTAGCCGTTGAGAAGCAAAGAAAGAGTTATGGAGAAGAGTGAGGAGTTAAAGGGGGAGTTTCTACTAATTTTCTAGGTACTTTTGGTTCTTTTGGTCTATTAATGTAGGCTTGCTGAAGTACTGCCGACATGCCTGGTTACTTGCACTTGGCAATGATTCCAGCTCATTTGCCTTCAGCCTGTCCATCTGGTGTTTTGTTCACTAGCGTAGGGATACAAGGATGTGGAGCAGGATTCCTTTTCTTGAATTTAATTAGTGCTGCTTCAAAAAAAAAAAAATCATTGAGTAAAGTTGTATCTTTTATTCCAGATTGATTCTTTTTTGATTCTTCCAGATTTAATTTGTCTTCTAGATTCAATTTTTTTCGGTTACTATCTTACAACCCCTCTCCCATTTGGATCCTTGCGACAATAAATTGGGAAAAGGAAAAGGCAGACACTTCATGGGCTTAGGTTCTCTTCTGAACTCAAATGTGGAAAATAACCTTGGAAAATATCTTTGCATCCAAATCAAACAATAATAGCTCTTTTACAATAATTTTAATCTCGGGAATTTCAAGTTTCAACCGTTATCTTTCAGTGGAACAATGATCTAAAAGTTACTTTCAAAAATTAGAAATGGAACACTGAGACACAAAGCTGAAACATTGTAATCAATTCAGTGTAGTGAAACATTTCCACTACTGTCCTCCCATGAGTATTTGTTACTTTGTTACGTTTTGAGATACGAGAATTAAAACAAGCAACCAAACAACAACAACAAAACCAGACACAGTCTGCCCTCAAGGAGCTTGCATTCCCCAAACTGGAAGTCTCATTAAAAAAAAAAAAAAAAAAAAAAAAGTGTAAAAAAGGATCATTCATTTAAATGGAGATATGCAAATGTCACAGTGCTTGGCTGAATAATACATCCAGGAAGCCTGACTAGACCTCCAGCTTTCAGCACTGAGCCTGGCTGAGGGGCTGTCTCTTGACCAGTTTGCTGATAGGAATTATTAGCACTCACTAGTCACACACTGAGTAATGACGCTGTCGAGGATAGATTATCACAGCACCTTTAGATCACAATTGAGATTTTGTAAATAGAAGTTCCACCAATAATTAGTGGGTTCTATTTTTCCAGGCTAAAAAGCTGACTCATTTGGAGACCTAGATCCAGTTGTCCCAGAGACAAAAGGTCCATTCAAAATGTCACAGCCTAATATGAAGGAAAAGCTCCAGGGTTTGACCTGCAAGGAAATGGGCATCTCATTTCCTTTGTTCCCATTTCCATGAGGAAGAGCCTATCAATAAGGAAAATAGGTTGCCAATCAGGGAACATTCTGGGAAGTAAGATTTAAAAGCTACCTTAATATACCAGTTAGCCATCCAAATGAACCCTCAATAACTGGTTTGAAAATCTCTCATTGATGCAATTGAATAAAACCGTTTTTAAACACTTATGTTTCAGGGTAATGTAGCTCTCAATTCAAATCTTACTTCCATCATTAACCAGTTGGACAAATTTGGGCTTATTACACAAATTTTCTGAATTTTATTTTTCCCATCTGTAGTAGATGGAAAACATTAATACCTTCCTTAAGTGGTTGGTGTACAGATTTTCATCTGTACATTTTTTAAATGTAGTGTATTTAAGGATTGTTAGTATGAAATCTGAACTGCAGTTTCACTAAAGTCGGTAATGATGATGATAATGATGGTGATGATGATAATGCTTTCTATGGATTTCAAATTTAATGAGTGCTAATTTATTCTCCAGGACATGTTGCTAGGGACCAATATTCTACTATGTTCATGTTTGTTTGTCCTTAGAATATGGGCCCAGGTTAAGCATTCATATTTACTCAAGCGTTACTTTTTGTTTTTATTGTACTACCATTGCTTCTAGATGTTTCTCATGTGTGCTAAAGATAATTGACGCATTCTGACCTACGATTGTTCTGAAAATACAACTGTTTTCAAAGGGCTTCTTTGACCAATTATCTTTCCAAAAATGTTTTGGTCTGCTAAATTTTATAACTTCATCTATTTCAACTAGAATGCTGACCCAATATATTACGCTTTAATATCAACTTCAAACAACTGTGTGAATAAAAACATGACAGCTATACCAAAGCATCTTTTTTTTTATCATTTTACTAGAGTTAGGATTTTTTTTGATATAGTAGAAGACATATATCTTTATATAAAATATTTTCATAAAGATGAATAAAAGCAAGGATGTGTATAAAGCATGTTAATTCCTTCATTCATATGCTGTTATTTTGAGTTTCTAAATTGCTGAGAAAATAATACTTTTGTGGAAATGATCACTGGTGTGGTTTGTGTGTTTTAAGTTATGCTTTGTGGCATTGATTAATGTACCAAAGTCTTTTGTGGAAATGTGATGTATTTTTTATGCAGGCAGTTTTTAAGAATTTTTATTTGTTTATATGCAGGCAATTAAAAAAAATTTATTTGTTTATATGCAGGTCCTTTTTTAAAAGGTAGTGTCAATTTCTCTTTTGATTGTTACATCTTACATTCCATAAAACGGATACAATACTTTTTAAAATGTGAAAGTTTCAGGTTTTGACTTCCAGCTTGATTTTTCTCCTGCGTGTCTTCGTGTGATAGGGTATTCACAGGTAGACTGGTCATCATTTTAATACAATGACACAGTAACAAATACACGAAAGGAATGATTCCTGAGATTTTCTTCCTACAAATTCCACTCATACAGGACTCTGCTCTTCTGTGCTGATATCCTTACTATTTGTAAAATTTTTACAATATCTACTTTGAGAAAGATACTTGTTAATTATGGTCAATAACACTTTTTTCATTCTTTTATGAAAATGAACCAAGGCCTTTTCCACTTACTTCTCTCTATCTTGCCTCTGAGACATGAATAATATCTTTAACAAAATTTGAGAAATGGAATAAAGACTTAAATTAAAAGTTATCCCATTCATTGATGGAGTAAGATGAGCTATAGTAATTGATTGCAATAAACCTTGAGAACAGTGTTTCTCTGATAGTGTGATGGAAAGAACACAAAGTCAGTTATTATAGTCTTATTTCTGGCATTTATTAACTGGCAAAATTTTTTAATTTTCTTATCCACTAGACTGTACCTTTGGAAAAAAGTTGCTCTGTGTCTATTTTGCTCACCGATATCTGAAACTCCAAAGAGAGTGCTTTGTACATAGTACTCAATGAACGTAGTTCATGTTTCTTCTTTAAAATTCATCTATTTCTTTAAAATGAATCTGTTCAATTTCTTCCCTGTCTAGACTTACAAAAATTTTATGAGAATCAAACTGCTCAATATAGGAAAAAATTTAAAGTTCTGTAAAATTTTAAGGAATTATCTTTAGTCCTTATATACGTGCTTTATTTATTTTATAAGGAAATTGAAAAAGCTTCCTTTTGTCATCAGCAGGAAAGACTATTTGAAGGATTTCAATTAATGATGTCTGCTTTTAATAGGACTAGCAATTTCAGTGGCCTTGGATCTTGAACATGCTCAGACTTAATTTTATTCAGCCCATGTGGTTTGCTTTCCATAGCTGATGGGGGCTGAGTAAGAATGAAATTATAATGTTGATAATAATTTCCCTTGTTCTTCTTGGCAGGCACAATGAGGTTCTGATGTTCAGGTTATAGCGCTGGCAACGTTTTTCAATTAACATTTAATACTCCCCCAGAAAAAGCTCAGCTTCTCACTGGCACTGAACCCAGCATTTCAGTGAAAAAATGTTCGGAAACAAAGAGGCTTTCCCTTCCATTGATCTCCTTGTTCCCACAGCTTCTGTACTTGGAAGAGTCTTAGTTCTCAGGGGCATCGTAAGATTCAAGGTTGTTATTCTCTGCTACATCCTGTGCTTGCTTTATTTATAGAGTTTACCGTCCTGAGTTAGGAAGTTGACAGACATTGCATTGCAAGTCCTGGAAAAATCCATCATGACCTGTTAGAAATAGACACACAGACCCATGGAATTGTCATTAATGCATGCTTCACGAAAAAGAGCTCCACCATTTGACCAATTTTACTGTGATTAGAGAATCAGACTCAATAGGGGTCAGGATGATTCTTCACAGGGATGAAATTAGAAATGCCTAAATTCTCAAAGCTACTGTTCAGAAAATGCCATTGTTATTTCTTCTTATTCAAACAAACAATGCTGATAGGGACAAAGGAGTTTTGTCACATGCAGTTAGCATTTAGACTTAATCCTGCTCAAGACTCTTTCACTTGAAGACTTAAGTAACAAAAATGCAATTTTGTTCGAACAATCATCAGTTTGCATATTTTCCCCCACTGACTTTATTAGGCAATATAAAAAGACTTATCAACAGGGAACCAAATGAGTTGCAGTTACTTGTCCTTAGAATTCGCTTGACATCATTGTGGTCCCTGACAAGATGGTTTTGGAATGATGCATTTCATGTGGAAGGAGTTGATGAGAATGAAGAGAAGAATGACAACAGTGACACTCACGCAAGGCCTAGCTTCTCCTCTGCAGAACTTACGAGTCTAGAAAGATAAACTGTAATTACAAATATTATAATGGATAATCTGTCTGACCTAGAGAAAGGCTAAAGCCCTGGGTGAGTATTGGTAGGCTGTATACTGATGGTGTGATTCCAGTGGGAGGGAAGATAATTAGGAGCAAATAAAACTGTTTAGCTTTTTTTTAAATTTGAGATGATGTCTCACTCTGTTGCTCAGGCTGGAGTACAGTGGCGCCGTCTCGGCTCAATGCAACCTTCACCTCTCAGGTTCAAGCGATTCTCCTGCCTCAGCCTCCCAAGTAGCTGGGATTATAGGTGCAAGCCATGTTGCCTGGCTAATTTTTGTATTTTTAGCAGAGATGAGGTTTTACCATGTTGGCCAGGCTAGTCTCAAACTCCTGATCTCAAGTGATCTGCCCGCTACAGCCTCCCAAAGTGCTGTTATTACAGGCATGAGCCACCACACCCAGCCAAGCTTTACAGAGCACTTTAGCGTTTACCACATATTTTCACATATTTTTATTATCCAAATATTATCCATTTGGACCTAAAACCCATGTGAGGTTGAATATAGCTGTTTTTC
Source organism: Alouatta palliata (assembly GCA_004027835.1). Taxonomy (NCBI): domain Eukaryota; kingdom Metazoa; phylum Chordata; class Mammalia; order Primates; family Atelidae; genus Alouatta; species Alouatta palliata. Next base: position 83,611 of record PVKV010006891.1, on the reverse strand, counting down.
CTTTATTAAGGATTAATTAATGTGATTCAAGTAGGTTAGGTGACTAGTGTAGTCACTAGTAAGGGGCAGAAATCTAAGCATGTCTTCTTTTTAAATTTTTTTAGTTTCAATTTTTGTGGCTACCTAATAGATATTAGGTGTATATATTTATCAAGTACATGAGATGTTTTGATATAGGCATGCAATGCATAATAATCACATCGTGGGGAATGGGGTATGCATCCTCTCAAGCACTTGTCTAAAGATGTCATCTCATTACCTGTTTACTACTCCAGCTCCTCCACTATGCCTACTCTGAAGAGAGTTGATTGGCCAAATTTAGAGAAATTTTCAGAACATCCCGAGCTTTCACTTTTCTGGGAGATAATTTAATTTACTACTTGTTCTATAAATAACCTCTTAAAGTTCAGAGAAGTAAAATATATGGACAGATCCATTAAACATTTTTCACAAACAGGACTCACTTTTCTCATCCATAGAATGGACAGGTTGGACCAGACCGGTGCTTCTTGATCTTGACTGCATGGTAGAGTCACCAGGGGAACTTTGACACCTGCCTACGCCCAGGAGCTACCCCTAAAGATTCTGGTTCAATTAACCTTAGCTGGGCTTCCTTTTTTTAAAAAAGCTTTCCAGGTAATTCTAATACACCACCAGGATTCAGAACCAGTGGACTAAAAGATCTGAAAGTACTCTATATGATGTCTAAGCATGTTGCAGGGATTTATGTAATGGCTCTGATGTTCCATGAGTTAATTGGAGGGAGACTCAATTATTATTCATTTTATCCTGTCTGGGTTCCTTGCTAGAATTTAGATCCAATTCTCACTTAAGAGGGTCTAGGAATTATAAAATTTTGCAATGGATTCTATGTCACCCAGTTGAAACTCTCCTTTAATTTAAATCTTTTTGCAAATTTTTTCCTGATAGTCATCTGGCTAATCTAAAGAATTCCTGAACATGTGAGAAAGTTTTCTCTGAGCTTGGCAAATCAAAGGAGCAGTCATTTAAGTTTGGATGGATGGGGACAAAGATGTATAGTCAGGCAGGAAGAAGATTTCAGTGAGATTTAAGGAAATCATCGAACAAAACCGTGGACAAGAAGCCAAGGCATTACAAACATCCTTAGAACACCTTGGCCTACCCTAGTACCCCTTTTCACCCAGCTAGACAGTGTGAGGTTCAAAGAATAAGTAATAGCATTTTCTAAAGCAACTTTTGAGAACTGCAGAAAACTTTTTTTTTTTTAAATGAATAATAAGGCAAGTCAGACAGAAAAGATAAACTATCCAAACAATGAGTTTTTATGTTTAAAATGGCATAAAGAGAGTCTGAAGATGTCACTCACTATCTGGTCATATGCAGGGGGTGCAGGGTCGCAGGTATGCAGGCATAGGTGTCTTGGAGGACAGATTTTATATTTGCCAAGAAGTTAATATGAATTTGCAGATGACAGTTTCCATTTTTCCTGAAAGCTTCCAAAAGATTTCTGTGAGAAGCCTAGCATATTGTACTTATTTAAGATAACCACAAAGCATATCCAATAGAGAGAAATTCTTCAGAAATGCTATTTTCTAAGCACTTACTCCTTAATCACTGGCTAAGGCTGGTAATGAACCTTGCTGATTGTCTGAGCCAAATAAAGAGTTGAAGGTTAGAGACGGGGGCCTGGGGTGAAATAATTTTGTGTGATAATTATTATAACACAACTTCAACATCAATTCCAGAGAGCAATCTATGGCAACTGTTCTGGTTTGTGCTGCTATTTTCTGATGTTGAAAAATACTGCGAGTTGGTTTAGTGTTTTTGATAATTTTCAATTTTTGTGTGTATATACATACCCCATAAATATATACACCTACTAAGTACTAGGTCATTGTAACAAAATGCTTTGCCTTCATGTACTAAACAATATGTAATCAAATTTTCTAAAGAATATATGTTCCTATTTCATGACCACTGCAAGAATAAACTTTTATCTAAGATCTTCTGTATCAGAGTTTGGCAAACAATAGCTTGTGGGCAAAACCCAGCCTACTACTTCTTTCTGTGGTCTTCCAGCTAAGAACAATTTTACATTTTTAAATGGTTGAAATAAATCAACAGAAAAATAATGTTTTGAGGCATGTCAAAATTATGTGGAAATTCAAATGTCAGTGTCCACATAAAGTTTTGTTGAAATATAATCATATCCATTCATATATGGGTTGTCTATGGCTTCCTCTGGGCTGCAACAGCAGAATTGAGTAGTTATAAGAGAGATTATCTGACTGTAAAAATCTGAAATATTTACTTTCTAACTATTCTCTTTTATTTTACTTTAAGTTCCAGGACACATGTGCAGAACATGCAGCCTTGTTACATAGGTATACATGTGCCATGGTGGTTTGCTGCACCTATCAACCATTATCAAAATTTAAACCCCTGATGCATTACCTATTTGTCCTAATATTCTATGTCCCCTTGCCACCACCCCCCGGGGTGCGTGGTTCTCCCTGTGTCCACAAGTTCTCATTGTTCAACTCCCACTTATGAGTGAGAACATGCAATGTTTGGTTTTCTGTTCCTGTGTTAGCTTGCTAAGGATGATGCTTCCAGCTTCATCCATGTCCCTACAAAGGACATGATCTTATTCTTTGTTATGGCTGCATAGTGTTCCATGGTGTACATGTATCACATTTTCTTTATCCAGTCTATCACTGATGGGCCTTTGGGTTGATTCCATGTCTTTTCTCCTGTAAATAGTGCTACAATAAACACATGTGTGCATGTGTCTTTAAAGTAGAATGATTTATACTCCTTTGGGTATATACCCAGTAATGGGATTGCTGGGTCAAATGATATTTCTGGTTCAAGATCCCTGAGGAATTGCCACACTGTCTTCCGCAATGATTGAACTAATTTGTATTACCACCAACAGTGTAAAAGTGTTCCTCTTTCTCCACAGCCTCACCAGCATCTGTTGTTTCCTGACTTTATAATAATCACCATTCTGACTGGCATGAGATAGTATCTCATTGTGGTTTTGATTTGCATTTATCTAATGATCAGTGATGTTCAGCTTTTTCTCATATGCTTGTTGGCCTCATAAATACTTTCTCTTACAGGAAAGACTGAGCAAAGCCACCTCTCTTCATCCAATGACTATGATTCTTATGTGTCTTTAAATATAGTAAAATGAGATGAGAGTCTTACCTCAGAATCATTTAGATCCGAACTTTACTTTGGGTAATAAAAGTATTTTGGTATAAAACAGGATTTTATTTTCCAGATGAAATGCCTAGTTTACTTGTGCCTTTTCACCATTCTCAATGTGGAGGGAGCGGGCTAATTCACAGTCCTAGAGCCATTCAATTGTAGGCAGACCCCTTTTTAGTTTTTGTAATCAAAAATTAGAGCAAGGATTTTGTGGCTTAAATTTTTTTCCCCAAAGTTTACTAAGTGTAAATATCAAGTAAGTGTTGTGATTTTATAGCTATAGTGTGGTTATTATTTATTAGGTAAAAGTTTCTCTGTTTTAGATCTTTACTGAAAATAAAAGCATAAGAGTTCAAAGAAAATCCTACATTGTAAGGATAATTTTGACATTCATGTACTTGCATTACAAAATCCAAATTTTACTTAAATTTCTATTTTAGAAATATACAAGAATCAATTTAGTTTTGAGAATTTTACTTCAACATGCAAAATAAAGCATACTTATATATATTTTAATTTTTTAATTATTTATAATTTTTGTGGGAATACGGTAGGTGTATATATTTATAGGGTACATGGATTTTTTTTTTTTTGAGATGGAATCTCACTCTGTTGCCCAGGCTGGAGTGCAATGGTGTGATCTATGCTCACTGCAACCTCCACCTCCCAGGTTCAAGCAATTCCCCTGCCTCACCCTCCTGAGTAGCTGGGACTCAGGCACATGCCACCATGCCTAGCTAATTTTTGTATTTTTAGTAGAGACAGAGTTTTACCATGTTGGCCAGGCTGGTCTTGAACTCCTGACCTCAGGTGATCCACCCACCATGGCCTCCCAAAGTGCTAGGATTACAGGTATGAGATAAGCATGTCATGGGGAGTGAGGTATACATCTTGTCAAGCATTTATCTTTTGAGTGACAATCAAATTACATTTCTAACATTATTTTTAAATATGCAATTAGCTTATTATTGATAACAATAAGTTACCCTCTGTGCTTTGTGATAGTGGGTCTTATTTATTCTTTCTAATTTTTTTGTAACCATTAGCCATCCCCACCTCCTCCTACCCCCTACCAGCCTCCATTACCCTTCCCAGCCTCTGGTCACCATCCTTCTACTCTCTAAGTTTATAAATTCAATTAATTTGATTTTAAGATAACACAAATTAAGGGAGAACATGCAAAGTTTATCTTTCTGTGCCTGGCTTATTTCACTTAAGAGCATAATCTCCAGTGCCATTCATGTTGTTTCAATGGACTGGATCTCATTCTTTTTAATGGCTGTATAGTATACCATTGTGTTTATGTACCACATTTTCTTTATCCATTCTTCTATTGATGGACATTAAAGTTGCTTCCAAATCTTAGCTATTGTAAACAGTGTTGCTGCAACAAACATAGAAGTGCAGATATCTCTTTGATATACTGATTTTCTTTGTTTTGAGTATATACATACAACCTACTCTAATTGAACCAGGAAGAAAACCAAAAGCCAAACAGATCAATAATAAGTACTGAGATCTAAGCCACAATAAAAAGCCTTCCAGTAAAGAAAAGCCCAGGACAAGATGGCTACACTGCTGAATTCTACCAAACATTTGAAGAACTAATATTATTCCTACTCAAACTATTCTAAAAATTAGAGGAGGGAATACTTCCAAACTCATTCTATGAGGCCAGTATTACCCTGATACCAAAACCAAAGACATATCAAAAAAAGAAAAATCTAGGCCAATGTCTCTGATGAATGTTAATGCAAAAATCTTCAACATAATACTAGCAAACAGAATTCAATAACACATTAGAAAAATCACTCATCATAACCAAGTGGGATTTATTCTTGGGATGCAAGGATGGTTTAACATATGCAAATAAATTAATGTGCTATGTATATTTTTAATTTGTCTGATGTGCTTAGGTATCTGGTGACTGATGAGTGAGTTATATGGGAATCAATTTTGTTTTCAAACAATTCTTATTATTTTTATTTTATTATTATTGTTTTTTGAGATGGAGTCTTGCTCTGTCACCCAGGCTGATCTTGGCTTGCTGCAACCTCCACCTCCCAGGTTCAAGCGATTCTTCTGCCTCAGCCTCCCAAGTAGCTTGGACTACAGGTGAGCACCATCATATCCTGCTAATTTTTATATTTTTAGTAGAGACAGGGTTTCACCATATTGGTGAGGCTGGTTTTGAACTCCTGACCTCATGTTCCACCCTCCTCAGCCTCCCAAAGTGATGGGATTACAGGGGTGACCCACTGTACCTGGCCCATATTCTACCTGATTATAATAAAACATACATCTTCATGTTGTGAACTTGCTATCATATTTAATATGGAACATAGCTTCCTGCTTTTCTTCTAACTAGTATTTTAAAAGTATTTCCTTGAAGAACATTTTATATACATTTGATTCTCATTATTTGAGGATTCTGTATTTGAAAATTGGCCTGTTCACTAAAATCCATTACTATTTAACCCCAGAATAATACTTGGCTTTTGCAGTCATTTGAAGACCTGCGTGGACATGTGTAGACCAGCAAAGAATTTGAGTTGCTCTTGTGCAAGTTTCCAGGTAAGGACAAACAAGGTAATGCTCTGATGTCTTGTTTCAGCTTGTACTGCCAACAAGTGTCTTTTTCACAATCTATTTATTGCCACATTTTTCACATTTCTGTGTGTTTTTTTGTTGCTGTTGGTGGTGACTTCACTGTTTAAAATGGTCTCAAACATAGTGTGGAAGTTCTGCCTAGTGTCCCTAAGCCAAGAAGATTGTGTTGTACCTTATGAGGAAAGTACTTGTGTTAGAGAAGCTTTGTTCAGGCATGATTTATAGTGCTGTTGATCACAAGTTCAATGTTAATGAATCAGCTGTATATTAAATAAAGTGTATTTAAACAGAAACACATATAAAACAAGATTATGTATGCATTAGCTGATGAAAATTTTATAATCAGGGGCTCACAGGAACCTAGCCCTATATATCCCCTAGAACAGAGCTTCAGAACTCATGAATTCTATAGTCATAATGACTTTATGGAACATAGCTATCATGAGTAATAGGAATTGATTATATTAACTTTTTATTTCTTTCACTTCTTCAAATTTTATTTTGGGCATTTTTATTATAAGAGTAACCATACATTCCCTATTTAAAGTTTGTAAACTTAGGAATATATGCATATATAGACATGTATGTGTTTCTATTTGAATTTATGATTTGCTAATATGTGTCTATAGTATAGATCACTTTTCATGACTCAAATGATAAAAGCTAAATATGTATGAACAAAGTGAACTGGGAAAATTATTTAAATTAGATTTTATATTTGAATAATTTGAGGTGAATCTGAATTGCTAAAAGTTTAGTACTTTATAGTATTTTAAAGACATACAGTTCTGTTGGTCAACTTTGAATGTTGGATTTCTCACTTAAACACAAAGAGAAAGATGTAGTGCAAGTCTTTAAGTTTTATCAAGTGACAGTTTATAAGGCTATCAGAATTTGCATAATTTTTTTTAACAGTGGTAGCATGTATTTTGGATTATACTGTAGGGAAATTAGTTGTAGGGATACTTTGGAGATGCTGTAAAAAAAGACTGGATTTAAGTTGATACTTGAAGAATCAGAAAAATTTTGATAGGAAAATAATGAGAAATATGTTATGGGAAAACAGAGAGAAAGAAAAATAAAGAAAACAGTAAAGCAGAAATAACTGTGAAGCATATTGGAAGATAGTGAAAGAATCAGGTTGACCTAATTTATTTAAACGTTAGTTTAAATTACACTAATGGTTTTTAGTGAATACGAGTGGTTAATATTTGAATCACTTAGGAGACCTACTGTAAACTGAATGCATTTCCCTCAAATTCATATGTTGACATCTATTCTCCAATGTGATGGTATTTGGAGGTGGTCAGGTCATGAGAACAGAGCTGTTATGAATGCAATTAATGCCTTTATGAAAGAGGCCCTAGAGAGCTCTGTTGCCCGTTTGCCTTGTGAAGACATGGGGAGAAGATAGCTGTCTATTCAAGTGGGCCCTCACCAAATGCAGAATCTGCGGGTGTTTTGATCACGAACTTCTCAAGCCTCCAGCACGGTAAGAAATAAATTTCTGTAGTTTGTAAGCCACCCAGGCTATGAAAGTTTGTTATAGTAGCCTGAACAAGACACCTACTTATATACAATGCATAAGCTAACATATTATTTAAAACAAACAACAAACAAACAAACAAAAACTGTACCTGACAACAATTTTGCTTGGACAGAAACTTTTATCCAGAACAGCATGATCTCTCTCTAGTTTAAACCCATCACACAGTTCATCTTATGGGAGAGCCCTATCCATTGGTTTATGAAAGTTCACTGGATTAAATTTGGTAGAACCTCTTTGCATCAGATTTGGAATACAACATCAGGATATGACTAACATCTGAAGGCAAATATTAAAACAATCTCCTATAAATTAAACAGAGAATGAAAGAGAGAGGGAGAGAGAGAAGAATTTTGCTCTGCCTCACCTTTGCCAATCACGCTCTTAGGTGTTATGCATTCCTCACCCTTACGGAGGCAGCACATACTCTGACTCAGTGGTTTTTATTCCTTCTCCTTCTCTATCTTTCACCCAGGCTCTGGGGTCTACAGAACAGCAGGACCTTTTGCTTGGGGATCCCTGTACAGTAAAAAGATGACTCCCTTTTCCCCTCTCCTTCCTGCGTTTCTGCTCAAACATGTGATACTCGCCTGGTGGCTTTGGTGGGGAAAAAATATGGAACACTGTGAGGTTGCACCTTTTCCTATGTATCCTCTTGCCTATACTCTCGAAGCATATGAATAAAGTCTTGACTGTAACTTTCTGTTTCACTTACTGTCTTAGTCATAAACACGACACCTGGTAGTTCAGTGTGCACTGGCTCTTTCTCCCTCTGACAGAACCTATTCGAGCCTATATAGAATCCAATAGGCTATGATGGAATGGGAACGATTGTTTAGTTTTGTGGATGATTCTTCTTTTCCTCCAGATAGTACTGCTGGGAAAAACATGTACCTGATAGTCACTGAAGTTGCCTTAGGACATTTTAGTACTAGAAAGGGTTTAAGATGTTTTTAGTCCAATTTGCACATTTTTACAGATAAGGAGAGTGAGCCACAGAGTGCTTTTGAGTCACAACTGACACTTGGGGTCCTGAGCCAGGGCAAGGTTTTTCTTCCTTGTTGTTCTTCCTTTCTAAATTTATCTCTGAGAAATTGACAGGGAAAGAAAAAAGTTATCTGAGGGAAGAAAGAGTGGATATGGAAAGGAGTTGCTTGGCAAGCTCAAAATATGATGCTTCTTGTGTATGACGTTTCTTGCATTTGATGCTTCAGCCTGCTTTTGAAGACTGAAATTTTCTTGAGCTCAATTAATCACAAGATACTTTTTTTTTTTTTTGAGACAGAGTCTCACTCCGTCACCAGGCGCCAGGCTGGAGTGCAATGGCGCGACCTCGGCTCACTGCAACCTTCGCCCCCCGGGTTCAAGCAATTCTCCTGCCTCAGCCCCCCAAGTAGCTGGGACTACAGGCACGTGCCACCACGCCCAGCTAATTTTTTTGTATTTTTAGTAGAGACGGGATTTCACCATGTTGGCCAGGATGGTCTCAATCTCTTGACCTCATGATCCACCCGCCTTGGCCTCCCAAAGTGTTGGGATTACAGGCGTGAGCCACCACGCCCGGCCCACAAGATACTCTTAAAGTTATTATATGACATGAAATTAACGGAAAAGGGAGTGGTAGTTTTTTTTTTTTTTTTCTTCTATCCTCAGATAATTTGCGGGAAGGCATAGGAGGCTTTATTTCTTTTATATAGCTCAGACAAATCTGCTTTTATCACCCTGAGCTCAAGAAGAAGTCAACTGAACACTGGACATGATTGGTGCCCACTCCCTCTCCGTTCAGCAAAACTTACCAGAAAAAGCCTTTCCTGAATCCCAAGGCAGGAACAAAAATGGGAGGAGAAGCTTATCTTATGAACTCTCTTGGTAGTTCTAGTTGGGGCTGCCTATTAGAATTTTTCTTATGAGATTTTGATAGTTAAGCATAAACCTTTATTGATATGTCTATAAGAGCTCTATTTATTAACCAGATTTTACTGTGCTAACATATAGTGACCAATTATAAAACAACAGGAAAGATACTCAGCAGAGTGTGAGAAATGACCTTGTGTGAAGGTGAATCATTCTGAAAAGTGGTTCCAGGGGAGAGGAGTGGGGGACTAGCAGAGTAAACCAGGGAAGAGGAAAACAAGGCATGCTCTTGAGATGGTCATAACATGGGTAGGGCCTTCTGAGTGCCTTGTCGTTGGCGATTCAGAATTGTATACCTGAGGAGAGGGGAGTGAGGGCGGCATTTGGCCACAGGCTTACACCTCCTGGTCAAAGTTCATTCCATGTGGCGTTGACTTCCCTGAACTTTCAAAGAGTGCCTTTGTGAGTGCCATGCTGATTCCTCTGAAGGGCAATTACTCCAACAGAGAAGGCTGAGGGCAGAAAGTAAATGATACTGATGCAGTCAAGGTGAAGTGTTTGGGCAAAACTGACTGCCATATCAAAGACTGAGGTAGAAGGCGAGGTGAAGGACATGAGGTGGGCACAAGAAGGATCTGAAACCATATGAAAGCCATTGCTTTACAATTTTGCCTGGTGGAGCCCTAGAAATTCTATGAAGGCCCCTTGGGGACAGCACTGGTGGGAGGTATGGAGGTGCAAGGTAAGCAGTGCTCTTGGCCTCAACATGTGATTATGTCTGGACAATTGTTCTGTGATCTGATTTATATATTGGATTCCAAGTTCTTGAAATAAAGTCTACATCTAAACACAAGTTTGAAGACTGTTGTCACATATAAGTGTTTCAGTTAGATAAACATTAAACTTTATTAGGATTAAAGACTTGAAATTCTCATATTTTAAAATTATATGCACTATTTAATCTTGGTATTTGCCCCTAGTACTTTTTTTTTAATTAAAAAAATTAATCTTTTTTTTTGTTTGAGACAGAGTCCCACTCTGTCCCCCAGGCTGGAGTACAGTGCTGCGATCTCTGCTCCCTACAGTTTCTGCCTCTGGGTACAAGCAATTCTTGTGCCTCAGCCTCCCAAATAGCTGAGATTATAGGTGTGCCCCATCTGGTCTGGCTAATTTTTTTATTTTTAGTAGACACAGGATTTCACCATGTTGGCCAAACTCGTTTCAAACTCCTGACCTCGAGTGATCCTCCGGCCTTGGTGTCCCAAAGTACTGGCATTGTAGGTGAGAGACACAGTACCCAATCAACACTAGTACATTTTAAAATCTCATACTGATGTATGTTATTTATCAAAATGAGCTTATTTTTTCTTGCTGCTGAGCTTAAAATATTAAGGTGAGAGCCAGACCCTTGTAGGTGAGAGCCACAGTGCCCAACCAACACTAGTATATTATAAAATCTAGTGTATTTTAAAATCTCATATTGATGTATGTTATTTATCAGAATGAGCTTATTTTTTCTTGATTCTCACCTTCTAGGATTCCATTTAAGACAGTAGTTGAAATAGTAGTTTCAACTACTGCCTTAAATGGAATCCTAGAAGAAATAATATTTTCAACTTTTATATGTAAGGGATCCTATTAGATGCTGAAAATCTCAAAGTGAATATTGTCAGCATTTATTATTTGAATACGTACGGACACCAATTAATTATTTTTATTTTATTGTTAGCAGTAGAGACATTATTATTTATTTAAATTTATTAACAGATTTGGTTTGTAGCAGTAGCTGAATTTTTCTAAATATTATACCTAAATATTAATTAAAACAATTAGCTTGAAAAACACTTGCGAATAAATTTTTACAAATATTTTTAACACATATTTTTCTTAATAAGATCAGTTAAAAGTACTCAGAAGAGTTAATGGCCAGAATGTTTGTTTTATTTGACACCTATTTTCTAGCATTGGCCTACTGGAACTACAACAGCTTAGGGTAATTAGGGAAATTGTGTGTTTAAGCTTAAACGTATATGATACCAATTATAAAAAGTTTTGAGAACATACAAAAACGCTTACTATGTATGTGTGTTTCCGTATGTTTACTATGTATGTGTGTTTCCATATATAGCAAATTTTTAAAAACAATATGAATACTCACCACTAAAATTTATCATAGTAGTGGTTTCATTGAAGGAAGGGTAATAGGAGCAGAGAAGAGACTTCAACAGTTTCAGTCTATCTATCTATCTGTCTCTCTATTAATTATCTATCCATCCATCGACCCATTGTATAAGAGAAAAATTGCTCTGTAATTATACATTTTTTTATCTTTGGAGATGTTTCATAAAATATCAGATAGGTCATTCTTTCAAGAAAGAAAAGAGAGAGGGAAGAATATAAGAAACTCGTTGATTGGTAATGTCATGCAAATGACAAAGAAACAGCTTACAACCAAGGAAAGTAAAAACAATGGAGTGTGTTTAGGGGACACGGAAGAAGAGTTATTCTCCTCTGAATTAGCATCTATATGGAAAATAGCAATTAAGGTTCAAACTGTAATAGATTCAAGAAGCTCTCCCTTAGTAAGTGCAAGGCATGCAATTAAGTTAGTATTTTTTAATATAAGCTATTAAATTAAGAATTGAATTTTATTTAATGTTTTCCTCTTTAAATTCATCCTCTAAGATATTTTGTGAATTTTGAAATAGTATATTTTATTAATATTTAAGTTTTCTAAATAAATATTATCTTTTCATTTTATGATTATTACTAATGGTCATATTTAGTGATATATGGATTCAAATTGATTCAAATATATATGTATGTGTGTGTGTCAATAAATGTATACACACACACACACACACACACACACACACACACATATATACTTAAATTAGATAAAACATTATTATTCACTAAGTTCTAGCTACCTAAATCTGGATTAAGTCAAAACACTTATACTTCTGTTTCAATCAAGTATAATTGATCATTTTAAAATTTAAACCTGAATCAAATATTTAGTATAGAACAAGTATAAACTCCCAGGACTTTTTCTAAAATCAGAAATACTTGTTAGGAAGGAGAAATGACAATAATGTCTTGTATGTATTTAAATGCTCTTCTCTGGTAATTAGTTATGTTGAGAATTTATCTAACCAAATTAAGAAATAATCTTTTTTTTAAATTTTTTATTGCATTTTAGGTTTGGGGGTACATGTGAAGAACATGCAAGATTGTTGCATAGGTATACACATGGCAGTGTGATTTGCTGCCTTCCTCCCCATCACCTATATCTGGCATTTCTCCCCATACTATCTCTCTCCAACTCCCCACTCCCCGCTGTCCCTCCCTTTTCCCCCACCGACAGACCCCAGTGTGTGATGCTCCCCTCCCTGTGTCCATGTGTTCGCATTGTTCAACACCCGCCTATGAGTGAGAACTTATGCAGCCATCAAAAACAATGAGTTTGTGTCCTTTGTAAGAAATAATCTTAAAAATGAAGACACTATTACTTGGCACTCTTCATTTGAAATTTACTGGAATGATAGTTTACACAGCCCACAGAGATCTTGAAGTTTCTAGCCCTCCACTTTTCAAGTATCTATACATACCATGTTCACAGCTACATGAACAAACCTTGGAAAAAGAATCTCACAACATAAACACACCTGGTCTATATTAGTTTTTGCAGTTATAGGTAATTTTATAGTTTGGTTCAGTTATTAAATATTTTTAATAAGTGAAACATCTCTGGTGGCTGTAACTTTTTGTTTTGATTTTTTTCTTTACTGTTCCTGACAATGATATACTATCATCCCATTTTAAGTGATTGCTACTTTTTATAACATTTTCCTCATTATATTTTCTAAAATCTTTGTGGTAATTTTCATAAGGTTATTCTACAATCATTTTTAAAACCAAAAATGATTTCACGTGATGGTTACTGATAACATTTTCATCATCTGGATTTAAAATCTTTAGAACATATAACAATTTCTCCTTTCCTCCCTAGTATTTCTTAGAGCAGCCCTGTTTAAAAATCTCGTTTAAGTCATACTACTTAATAATGTTGTTGATGAAGGGATGATGATGATGATGGTGTTAGAAACAAAACCAAAGAGTTAATCACAGCGTCCATGCTAGCAGTTATTCTTGTTGTTGCCATAGCCATCTGAGCTTCATGATTCACTCAATGTACTAAAGCATTTTAATAAATATTACCTTAGTATAATCAGAAAACTGTAACTACTTGATCATTCAATAGTATTTTTTTGAATTTTAAACAGGGAAGGAAGTGAGCATTTCTCCTCAATACTTAATAGATGCAACATTATATCCAGCCTTTTAGCAAGAACAATACATCCCTGAACTGATCATTTTGTAGTTTAAACACCGAAGCTTGGAGACAGTCAGTTAAATATTCTCGGCTAAATAGACATACTTGCTTCAGTCCCCAGATGATTTTCCTGTCACTTCATCTGTCACTAACCTGCCCATTTTTCTGTTTCATGGTCACATTCTGAGAGGGTTACATGACCCTGCAATTAAAACTCAATCTGGCACAGGTGGGTGTCTGGGATGACCTTTCAAATAGTACTGCATTTTGTAAGAACTTTCAGTACTGAGAATAAAGCATAATATCATGTTCTCAGTAAGATGCACTGTCACCGTCTTGCTCCAAGTCAACAAGAGGCCAGAGGTAACGCCCTTAAAACTAACTCACCCAACCAGCAACCTCTTCTATACTGGAATAAGACCTGTCTGCTCATTTCACAGCCAGTTGCCAGTCTATTGACTCTCTCTGTATATGAGAGTATAAACTAAAGAGAAGAAAAATGAGGAAGGACAATACCAAGGAGAAGCAATAAAAAGGAATAAAATATTATGTTTCAGATGGCAGGATTCCTAGATGCTTTGGTAATTTCTGTTTCATGCTTTTTTCCTCCAGGATTCCATACAGAATTTGAAGATCATGTGTTATTCCCAAGTTATTATTGCTGTATCAACCCACTCTGTCAACCTAATAGTTCAATTAACTCAAATCATGATTTGCCAGCATAATAAACTCAAAATTATGTTAGCTAGGAGAGATTCAGTGGCAATGAATTAATGAACTATCTGTTCTTGGAGAAAATCATTTACATGTTCTGTGCCTCAGTTTACTTAGCACGGATAATCTCTAGAGACCCTTGTAGCCTGATTAATTTATGATTCTATGAATTTCTTGTAGAAAAAATGAGAAACAGATTTTCTTTCCACAAAGCAGGCCTTTAATTACAACTTTTATCATCGTAACTGCAGAATGAGACTTGGTTTTTAATCTTTAATGTGAATCATTGTATTGAATTACTTAAAGTAAATGTTTTTAAAAATAAATTCTTCCATTGATCTTCTTTCATTTTCCTTCTGTTGTTAGCCTTCCTCTCAATAGATGGTGCTCTTTTCTCAGAGACAATACTTATCTTATTCTTCATGAAAAGATCAGGGAAATTAGCTTTATTCTTTAAAAATCGTTAATTAAAGAAATCAGACACATGAGTGGAAAGAATTGCTTACAAGCAATTTGCAGCATCTTGGTAATAAAAGCATACTGGGTAGAGAAATTGTTAAATGATTTAAGAGCTCCACTCAAACCTGCAATAGTTGCTGAATAGGTGAAACAAATACTGTAACTAAATGTGAAAATGCCATGTTTCCTACATACACATACCCCTGGTTTAAAAAAAAAACAAAAACACCTCTAACTAGGAGCCATTTTAAAGTGTTAAAATATTTATCTTCTTTAACAAAAACAGATATATGACATTTCACATTCACATGTAGTATTTGAATATACACGTCAACACCAACACAATCAGTATCAATCACAATCAATATTGAGAGCTTGCACACTCTGCTAAATATAGGTGAAACATTTGGGTAAACAGAAAGTGGACCACAACTCTTTTGAATTAATTTTACCTGATAAGAACAATTCGTTTAGAGCACCCATCACAATTTCCTGTATAGGAGTTTCTATAGTTTCTAACTGGAATTATGGTGCTTTTGGTCACTCCTAATTAGCTCCAACTTATGGAGGCATTAAAATACAGCCATGCCCTGCGGTTCTCCCGAACCATCCTACCCATTCCAGATGCAGTTTGTGACTTAGGCGATCTGAAGCTACCAACGACAAACTAGTCTAGGCAACACAGCTGTCATGTTTGTTATAACAGAGCAAAACTACCATGGAGAGATGCCAGGAAAACTTCCTTTATCTAGTGTTGCCTCAGGATGAAAGGAAGAGTTGGGTAAGGGCTGCTACGGCAAGGGAGGAGAAAGGGTGAGGTTGAGGTACAGTGAAGTACTGAACCTGCAGAAGTAGGAAAGTTGCCAAGGTTCATCTCAAAACAACTGAGAAGACTTGTGACAGACACCTCCCCAACCCCCTGCCCAACCACAACCAAATTTGGGAAAGCTAACTAGAATTTCTCTCCCATTTTTCACAACTTACTCTTTCCATAGCTTCTGCAGAGGGACTGAGTGTAGGACTCTGACAAGAGCCCTCTTTGCTCAGTATAAGGAAGAGCTCTATGTCTACACTTATCTTCACCCCGACACCTAGACCTTTGCAGCTTTTACCAAAGCAACTTCTCTGCTTCTGAAATTTTGGAGTATTTCTTTAGCAAGTGGGGAAACATAGCAAAGTAGGTTTTCGCACAGAAATAGCAATCACTGTCCGTGGTCGCCTCCAGAGTCTCCCTGGTTTACCTCCCCTCTCTCATCCTCCCCCCCAAGATTGAGCCCTGGGGGTCAGGTGTCTCTTTGTACCCCCCGTGAGCCTCTGAATCCTCCGCTTGGGGCCCCGGCATCTTCCTTACCTGACAATCACATACATGACCAGGAAGTTTCCGAAGAGCCCAACCACGCACACGATGGAGTAGAGGGCCATGATGGTGATGGCCGTGATCATGGAGGGGCTGCCGGTCGGAGGGCACGGGCTGTCGCTCCCGCCCAGGTCGGTGCGGTTCGGACCGCAGGGGTCGGACACGTTGCCATCTAAGTGGGACAAGTTGACCCAGGAACCAGGGCTGGGCGCTGGGGAGCAACTTGAGGGCGCCAAGGGATCAGTGCAATTGCTGGCGTTCGCGGGGACTGCGCTGCTGTCCATGGTGCTGACGGCCGGCCGGGCACCGCTGTACGAGGTAGCCAGGAGCACCGGGACTTTTCGGGTTCCAAGCGCCTCAGCCGCTTCCTTTCGCCGCTGCCACAGCTCTTCCTATTTCTTACAGAGGCCAGTCCTGGCGGAGCCAGAGAGGAGCGTCAGGCGGAGGGGACCGAGCTGAGCATCTGACATTCTCCTCTGCCTATAGCCCCCCTCCCACCTTAGTAGTTCACAGAGGCTCATCCCCAAGCCCGCGCGCCTGCGGGAGGGGAGGGTGGGCCGTGCGGGATTCGGAGGCTGGAGGGGAGGGAGGAGAGAAAATGGGTGGATTTTGCGCAAAGCGATCCAAGGAGTCGGTCTCCTCACTGGGCACTCTTCCGTGCAAACACATCTAAGGGAGGGAAAGGGAGAGAAGGATTGGGGAGAGAGACAGAGTTAGTTTTTGGCAGCAGTGAAAAATAAGAAGGGGGGCTAACATCACTCCATTTTCTAGCTCTTTTTTCTACTTATAATCTGGCAGGGAATACATTGGCTTGATGGAACCCTAACAACCCTAAAGCCCCAATGCTCTTTCATCCCTGCTGCCAATTTTGATTATTTGGGAGTAGCGGACACACAATCTTCTTTTGCAGTCCTTGTTGCTAACATCTAAGAAAAGGTAATAATGTTTTTCCAATTTTCTTCCCTACCAACCTGTTGGAAACAACAGCGATCCTCTATTTTCTGAAAAAGAAATGAGAAACAAATAAACTTTTGTGGAGAGTTCCCCACTTTCCCGTTTCTCTTAGGGCAAAGGTCTGTTTGCCTCTGATTCTGTCTTAGTGGAGAAAAGGCACAAGAACTGGTTACAGAAATCAGAAGGTTGTGGCATCCAGTAAAGTCAGCTAAAGATAATGTTGATCTTTCACATCTTAAATCTCATAGACCTGTTTGGAATTATTTATCCTTGTTAACTCCAGACTTTCTCGATAGGCATATGCTTCTGAGAAGCAGGTTGTTAACACCAAACAAAATTTGCGTTCAGTCTGTTTGCTAGTGTAGAAATTCTAGGAAGAGACACATAGCATATGGAATTAGAGTGGCCTACAACAAGATCCTTGAGAAGCATGGATACGTTTGTGAATTTTATACCTTACTTCTAAGTCCACAAGTGCTTCTATTTTATAAACAAATTTGTAAATACAAAGAGTAAGTTCTTTTTTTGTAAAGTTAACACCAATTCTGACATAATTCTCATTTCTGTATGTGTATATATTTGTGCGTATATCTATCTTTTAACCATAAACATTGAAAATACATATTCCTAGTTGGTCTTGAAAAATGAGCTGCACTCTTGGGAAACATGGAGGGAAGATCTTCAAAGGAACATTTAATTCCAATATTATTTTTAGGCATTTAGCTTAGAAACAGATAACTCATAGGTAAACTCGATTAATCACAGGCGATTTTGCCGATGTTCAGTATTATTTTTATCCTCTTACATTAAAGGATATAATTTTCACAATAAAATGTTACAGAGATTTCCTAGAGACTAACAAAAGTACCTTACAACATCTTCTTCCATGAACGAATGTAACAATTCTCTTATATTGAGCTGAAGTTTGTCTGCATGCATTCAGTTCTTTTGTGCTTAGGTCATGTGGAAGACAAGACACAGTGTAGTATTTCCTGGCCTTGGAGTCAAATCATTTTATGAGTCAGCTTTGTACCTTTGTAGCTGTATGAATTTGGATATGTTACTTTACCTTATAGGGTGACAGTTTTCTCACTAGTTAAAAAAAGGGGGGTTGGGGCTAGTAATATCCAACCTCATATGTCTGTTAGCAGGATTAAATGAGTATATATTGCAATAGTGATTGGTTAATAAATGATAACTCATTACCATTGTACTTCATGTATTTGAAATCAACTGAGTAGTCTCCTATGCAAGTTAAACATTAGCATCCTTCAGTTATTTCTTATAAGATGTAGTTCTGAGATCCTTTAGTGGTCTTGCCGTTCATCCATTCTCATTATAGTTTGTCTATCTGCTCTTAAACTACAGCTCCAGTGTTAAAAATAATGACCAACATTTGCCCTGACTAAAAACAAAAAACAAAAAACAAAAAGAAACTGAGTCAGATTATAAACTTAATCTTTGCACCAGTAAAATGAAAGTTCCATTTTTAAAAAATTTTTATTTGTTGGTGACATTGCTATCTCAACTTTCCTTAAGTTTACCAATAACAAAATTTCCTAACCACCGTCCAAGTCAATTCCACAAATACTAAAGATCTGCTTTGGACTAGTTGCTATCATAGGAGCCGGAGTTTAAAAAGATGTATACAACTGTTCTTGATTACAGAAGCTTTATTCTTATGCCTAGTGAGTACTGTGTTTCATCTTCTATACATTTATAGTTGCTTTGGAAGGAGCTCATTACTTTTAAGTTACATCTTGTTAGATCCAGTTCATGATTCTTAGCCACCAAGATCTTTTGCAATGGTGATTCTGTCATCTTTTGTATGCATTTTGTAATATACTTTTTTTACTCTCCTAGCTTTGTAATCTGTCTAATAAAGTTCTTAAGGGAGACCTGCTCACTCACATAGTACTTAATACATAGTGGACTCCCTCTGTCACTCTGTGTTTCTTTCTATATTAAATATATATGAATATGCATGTGTATAATATTTGAATGCAATTAAAGAAATAATTAGTATATATTTTATGCCATTATCTATTTAATAAAATAATCTGGGTGATTTTTAATAATACAACTTGAAAATAAAACACCTTTAT
Organism: Alouatta palliata; assembly: GCA_004027835.1. Classification (NCBI taxonomy): domain Eukaryota; kingdom Metazoa; phylum Chordata; class Mammalia; order Primates; family Atelidae; genus Alouatta; species Alouatta palliata. Next base: position 64,478 of record PVKV010006891.1, on the reverse strand, counting down.
GGGAAATCCTTAATGAATTTTGTCCTTTTTGACTCAATATCATCTGTTAACCAACCAGGATTTAATTGTATAGACTTATGGACTAGCCATATGCCTTTTCTTCTAGAATTATAGTCAAGGAGCAACTCAATTCCCATTGCACTTTTCTAGAAACAGTTGTTTTTATTCTGTTTTGTAAAGAAATTCAGTTGCTCTTTAGAGCAGGAATTGAACTTTGTGCTTCGTATTCTTAGCTGAGATTGATGTTTTCCTTTTCTGTTGGTCTCTATGATGTTTTGCTGAGTGTAGTTTTTATCCTTCTATTTTGAATATAGAATCTTCTGGTTACCATTGCATGTCCTTCCTTAAGTTGTATTAACATTTATATCTTGGTATCTTCCACCCATTTAATATACAATTTGGGAACTGCAGAACAAATTTAATTTTCTTTCAAATATATTGACGGCCTTGAGAAATCAAGAGAAGAACTGCTGCAGACATAATAAATTAATATCACTTACTATGTAGTATCAAAAGACCTCAATTTCAAGCTTTTGTTATTTCAGTTGCCCTATTGTATATTCTTCCTTTCCTCCATAACTGTCCATTTCCTACTCAAGTGATCTGAAGTCTATTGTGAAAGCTCAAGTCTCTCATAAAAGGAGATGGACTGTAAATAAATGAGTCAATTTATTAGAACACTAATTATTTTATACAGTATTGATCCCAAGCATATAAACTTTTATTTCACTCAGCCTTAATATGTAAACTGTACAATAGAAATATCTGTCTTTTTGTTGATGCTTCTTGCTTAGCACAGGCTTTCTATTTGAAGAATATTTTATTATCTATCCATTTAGATTTAACATTGCTATCAAACATATATCATGCAACATTTTTCAAAAAAATTATTTGTTTCAAAGCAATGTATTTATTCATAGCATGGGTGTATCCCAGGAAAGTGCTAAAAGTCACTTCTCTTCTTTGAATTTCAACACCTATTGGCTTAGTTATTCATAGAATTGCTATCATCCTACACTTACTTTAATAGCTTAGTCCTGATTCTGTTGAGAGTGGCTGTTAATGGAACACATGATTAATGGCTATTAATGAGGAACACAGACATAAATGCTATGCAGAAAACAATTACAGTGGTTTGAAGCTCAGAAGGGACATCCAAGGTTTCACTGGAAGAACATTTTATGTATTTGTTTGTAGCTATATTCAATGTTATCTAACATTTAAATGTGCATAGCTAATGAGAATGCAAATACATTGTAATACAGTATTATCCTTGATCACTGGATTGTTGCATACATATCAATAAAAATGGAAAAGGCATTCTTTATTTGCGTGGCAAAAATTAAATAAGTAAATGAAAGCAAAAAACTTCTCACACCAGCTTCTACCAAATAAACCTAAAACAAAGGCATCTAGAATAAAGTGGATAAAAGCCCTGGATTTTTGATTAAAAAAAAGCAGTTCAAAATCTAGGCTCAACTATTTACTTCCTTGTGTCTTACTAAATTACTTATGCTTCCTGATATTTGGTTTCCTTTTCTGTAAAATAAAAATATGAGAATCAACTTCAAAGAGGGTTTATAGGATTACACACATATGAAAGAATTTATCCTTTGTCTTTTGGCTGTTTATATCCTGTTGTATGTGGCCTAGAAATTAGCAGGAAGAATTATTATAAATGTTACACTGTGTTTAGTAGTATGGAATCAACCTTAACCTGTTTTTTTTAAGGATTTGAAGGTAATATCTAGGGTCCAACTAAATCAACTCGTTTAAAAATTTATACAAACAACTAGTTTAAAGGATACATAGGGTTAAATGTCTTTCTAAAACCTGAAACCTCATTTCTATGCAAGTTTTGCTCTTCAATTTCCAGTTACAGAGGTTTGCCATTGCCCTAGTACAGCCCCTTATAACTTTGTGTTTAGATAAACGATTGTCAGACGTTTCAGTCTCGGGACTCTTTGCACATTTAAAAATTATTGAGGATCCAAAAAGCTTTTCTTTATGTAGATTATCTTTATCACAGTTGATCACATTAGAAATTAAAACTGAGAGATTTATAATAACAGTTCTTTATCATTATATTTTAAATAACAGAAACACACCTATTACATGTAAACATGAATATTTTCTAGGAAAAAGAAGCCCTATATTTTTCCCAAACGAGAAAATATTTAGTGAGAAGAGTGGAATTGTTTTACACTATACAATTCTTTTATTATTATTATTATTTTTATTATACTTTAAGTTCTGGGATGCATGTGCAGAACATTCAGGTTTGTTACCTAGGTGTACACATGTCATGGTGGTTTGCTGCACCCATTAACCCATCATTTACATTAGGTATTTTTCCTAATGCTATCCCTCCCCAACTCCCCATCCCCTGACAGGCCCCACTGTGTGATGTTCCCCTCCCTGTGATCATGTATTCTCGTTGTTCAACTCCCACTTATGAATGCGGTGTTTGGTTTTCTGTTCCTGTTCTAATTTGCTGAGATTGATGGTTTTCAGCTTCATCTATGTCCTTGCAAAGGACATACATTCATTTTTTCTTCATGGCTGTATAGTATTCCATGGTGTGTATGTGCCACATTATCTTTATCCAGTCTATCATTGATGGGCATTTGGGTTGGTTCCAGGAATTCTTTTAATGTCTGCTTTAGAAGAAGGCAGTTGGATTCTCATATCTGCATCTACATTAATCAGTTGTAGTACATTGTTTAGTTGAAGTACATGAGCAAACATTTGGACTTATAATTACATATATGTGTTTGGAAAAGGAAGATTATTTTAGTAGTCTTTACAAATAATTGTGGATATTTTTCTTTAATACTAAACCTAAACTTAAGAAGTGTTAGTTTTTTAAGGGTTAGTTGGTATGTGGTGATTAAAAGCACATTAATGAATTTTTTGTACTTTGGTATGTTTAAATCTATTGATCTGTCTTCTACTCCTGCATGGTCTTGTAATAGATGCATTGATCATTTAGAAAATACTAGTTCACTGCATTATGTCACTTTCCAAATGGTAAAACATGTCGTAAAATAGCAACAAATCACATTTGTTCATATTACAACTGGTCTTACAGGAAATTTCTTCCAATATTGGGATGTTGTTAAGCTCCCAGTGGGGGACATTTTTCCAAGTTCCAACTTCTCTTGAAAGCCTAAACTTAATCATTGGTAATAGACACCTTTAGTTTTCCTTGAGGTGATACATTCAGTTCTTTCATTTCAGGAGGATACCTGCCAAACGCAGAATTCCAGATAAATGTAGTTTATTGTTTAGTCATTCTTTAAATAAAAATAGTGATCCACTGAAAAGGTGGTTAGTTCAGTTCACAGCTCAAACAGTCATGCGTGTGCTTTTCCTTGGGACAAGTATCCTACTTTGTTTGTGGCAGAAGTTTCATGTGTCCTTCCCATTTCATCACACACAGATTTAAAGAGACACACTCACGGGCCAAGATGTAATCAAATTAATACCTTACCGATCCATTAATTATATTTTAAAAATGGAACTTCTTTTGTATTTTTATTCTGTGTGTGCGTGTCTGTGAAGAGTAGTGACTCCTAGTACGGCATGGGGTTACTGTCTCGATTCCTGCTGAGATATCAGCAGTTGAAGTCATGATTGCTTATGCACCATTCATGCAAAAATTCAATATGGTGAAAAAGCCATTGAACTTTCTATAATTGTTATGAAAATTGTTTTGACCTCATTGATCCATTGAAGGAGTCTTAGAGATCCCATAAATCCACAGACCACACTTTCAGAAGCACTGATTTAGGTCACTATAAAAATGTCTCACTTCTTTCTTTTGTTTCCTTTTACTCCATTGAATATTTGTATCAGTGCCATATAACTCTTTCTAAAATCACTTGAGAAAATCACAATCACTCTTTTGCATTATAGCCTTCAATGACTCTCTTTTTCTCATTCTCCCTTCCCTGAACTTTATGCTCCAGGGATCACAGAGAAAGCAGTGTGGGTACCACCTTTCTAGCACTTTAATTCTGCTTTGAAACCATTGCACATCTGCCTTTCTGTAAAAGACTCTCAGTGGTGTTAATATCACGGGACTCTTCCATTTTCTTTAAAAACTGGCACTTTATTCATGTTTTCATCACGAACCCAAGGCCTGCCTTCAATTTTCTCTGTTTTTCTCAGCTTCACTTTCTCCTCCTCCACACTTTAAAATCTGGCCTTTATTTCAATGGACATTAGGGACTTTCATAATGTTAAGTCTATTGGTGTTTTAGTCTTTATTTTATAGCATCTCTCTTTTTGATGTTCTTTATTATATCTCCCTTCCATAACTTATGTTTTAAAAATGATTTTCCCACCCTGTCAATTTCTTTTGGTTTATCGTAATGCTTCTTTCTTCCTTTGCTTGCATTTTAAATGTTGATGTTTTCCAGCATTCTCTCTATTATCCTTTACAACGTGCTCTTCTTAAGTAATCTCAAATCATTCTTTTCTTGATTTTAACCTGTATGTTGACAGATCCAACCTACATCTCTAACTCTGTTGTTTCTCTAAAGCTTCAGATTCTAATACAGATAAGTTTGGCAGTCATTTCCACTTAAATAACTCATGAGCACTGGAAATACAACATGCCCAAAGCATTTTCATCTTCTTAGCCAAACATAGTTTTCTTAAAGGCATCACCATCTGCTGAGTTCCCCAAGGCAAAAATCTGGCAGCCTTCCATGGCCTTCTAGGTAGGCAGAACTACCATTCAGTTGTTAGAAATATACACTCCGGACAGGGTGAGGTGGTTCATGCCTGTAATCCTACCATTTGAGAGGCAGAAGTGGGAGGACTGCTTGAACCCAGGAGTTTGAGACCAGTGTGGGCAATAATGCAGGATCCCATCTCTACAAAAACAAAATATTTTCCAAGTGTTGTGGTGAACACCTGTAATCCTAGCTACTTGGTAGACTGAGATGAGAGGATCACTTGAGCCCAGGAGGTCAAGGCTACAGTAAGCTATGACTGTGCCACTGCACTCCAGCCTGGGTGATAGAGAGAGACCCTATCACTAAAAACAGTTTTACAATAAGTATAAACTCTCATGCCCTGTTTCTTGCTAAAATCTTGTTTTAATTGTGGGCAAGTGGTGTGACCATGGACAACTTAATCAACTTGTTGATGGCCTGATTTTTTCATTTATAAAATTCGGTTTTCAATGGTGCTTACTTTATAGGACTTTTATAGGTATGAAATTATTTTTGGCTAATAAAGCACTTATAAGAGTCTTTGGCACAAGTTATGCATCTTATACATTTTTTTTTTGAAGAAAATCATAGACTGCTCTCACTGCCTTTCCCACATTCAATTACCATGATTGCTGATTACCTTTTGGTATCATATTTGTTGTTCAGACTTTCATGACTTATATAGAGTTGTACAATGAGCTCTTAAGTGATCTGTCTTCCTCCATGTTCATCCTATACACTGTAGTCAAAAACAGATTAAAAAATGGAAATCAGACTGTGTCCTTGCTGATCATGCTTATTGGCTCCCCATAATTTACAGGATAAAGTTAAATCTCCTGACTTCTAAAGTGCTTTAGGACAAACTCTTCTAGCTGCATTTCTGGATACCCACTGTTTGCTCCTAGCTCCCCATGAATCCTGAACAGCTTATAATTCCCTGTACTTGCCGTGTTCTTTTTTCTCTGATTTTGCTCATTTTTTTCCCTCTAGCACACAGTAGATACAATAAACATTTAATTTTTATTTTTCTGAGATGGAGTCTCACTCTGTCACCCAGGCTGAAGTGCAATGGCACGATCTCAGTTCACTGAAACCTCTGCCTCCCGAAGTCAAGTAATTCTCCTGCCTCAGCCTCGCGAGTAAGTGGAATTACAGGCATGTGAAACATGCCCAGCAATATTTTTATTTTTTTATACTTTTAGTAGAGATAGAGTTTCACCAAGTTGGTCAGTCTGTTTTCAAACTCCTGACCTCAAATGATTTGCCCTCACAGTCTCCTAAAGTGCTGGGATTACAGGCGTGAGCCACCACACTCAGCCAATAAACATTTCTGACTCACTGTAAGGCACTGGTTCTGTTGACATTCTAGACTGGCAGTTACGGAATGTCGCAGCTCCTCAGTCTTTTTTGTAGCAACTGATTGCCAGGAGAGTGGTGCAGACTCAAAGGCTTGGTTCATTCTAGACAAATGCAACAGAGTAGCTCAGAACTTAATGACCTGTGCCAAGCAATTAATTGATGTTTCCCTTTAAGCATCTTTAGTAAAATAATAATTTAAAATTATCCAAATACCAATATTTTATGTTAACAGTAAGAGACTGTATTTTTTAAATGAGATTTAAGGAAATTTGAGCTACTCACAGAGCTTTTGCTGGGATTAAACTATCACAGAAAATTTTATTTTTTTCATTGCTTTAAATGTAAAATTAAAACAAACTTCCAATGTAACCTTAGAATTACGTTACACTTCGATTCTTTGTGGCTGAAATTTCTGCTTCTTATCCTAGATTATGTATTCTCGGTTTCATTTGCATTCATTAGCAGGTTCAGAGAGCAGTACTAGTGTAACTTGTCTTTGTGTTTGTCTGTTCTGTGACTGTTTCATGTAAGAATAATGAAAGCAATCCGTGTATTTTAATGTTGTTTACCACTTTGGATCTTTCTCACCTTCATAGAATGTTTCTTCTTTTCAGTGAAGAGATTGCAAAAGTTGATATAGAACAAGGTCTATTACCCAAATTTCTTCCCTAATCTCTCTGTATTTTCCAAATCTTATAGGGGAAAATATAACAAATAAAAAATGATAACTACAGAAACATTTCAAGACATAGTACCATAAGATCTAAATAGAAACTACAAAATGTTAAAAAGTAGGGGGACAAAGTTAAGATTTAGAGTTTTTGTTTTCTTTTTGCTCGTTTGTTTATGCAAAAAGTGTTAAATTGTTATCACATTAAAATAATGGGTAACAAGATAGTATTTGCAAGCCTCATGGTAGCATAAACTCCCCAAAATACAAAGAATACACAAAAAAATAAAAAGCAAGAAAGAAAACCATGTCACTAGAGGAAAAAAAAAGGAAGATAACACCACAAAACAACCAGAAAGCAAATAAAAAAATGACAGATTGCTTTCTTACTTATCAATAATAACATTGAATATAAATGGACTAACTTCTCCAACCAAAACATAAAGAGTGCCTGAATGGATGAAAAATCAAGACCCACTGATCTGTTGTCTAAAATAAACAAACTTTACCTATAAAGATACATGTGGATGGAAAATAAAAAGACAGAAAAAAGGCATTCCATAGCAATGGAAACCAAAAAAGGACAGGAGTAACTATGCTTGTATCAGACAAAATAGATTTCAAGACAAAAGCTACAAGGAGAGACAAAGAAGGTTACTGTATATAAAGAGGTCACTTCAGCAAGCAGATATAACAATTTCAAATACATTTGTACCCAACATTGGGCACCCAGATATATAAAACAAATATTGTGAGAGCTGAAGAGAGATAGGCCCCAATATAATAATAGCTGGAGACTTCAACAGCCAACCTTCAACATTAAACAGATCTTTCAGACAGAAAATCAACAAAGAGACCTTAGAGTTAATCTGCACTATAGACTAAATGGACTTAATACTTACAGAACATTTCATGCAACAGCTACAGAATACACATTCTTCTCCTAAGCACATGAATCATTCTCAAGAATGGACCATATATTAAGTCACAAAACAAGTCTTCAAACATTCAACAAAATTAAATAATATCAAGCATCTTCTCTGATCACAATGGAATAAAATTAGAAATCAATAACAAGAGGCATTTTGGAAACTGTACAAACACATGGAAATTAAACAATATATTCCTGAATGACCAGTGAGTTAATGAAGAAATTAAGAAGGAAATTTAAAAAAGTCTTGAAACAAATGATAATGGAAACACAGCATACCAAAACCCATGGGATATAGCCAAAGCAGTACTAAGAGGGAAGTTAGTAGCTATTAAGTGCCTGCATCAAAAAGAAAAAGAAAAAACCTTCAAATAAACAACCTAATAATGCATCTGAAAGAACTAGAAAAGCAAAAACAAATCAAAGATAAAATTAGTAGAAGAAAAGAAAGGATAAAGGTCAGAGCAGAAATAAATGAAACTGAAATGAGAAAAAAATACAAAAGATTAACAAAACAAAAAGTGAGCTTTTTGAAAAGATAAAATTGACAAACCTTTAGCCAGACTTAGAAAAAAAGAGGGAAGATCTAAATGAATAAAAGTCAAGGATTAAAAAGAAGACATTAGAACTGATACTGCAGAAATTCAAAGGATAATCAGTGACTACTATGAGCAGCTATATGCCAAGAAATAGGAAAATCTAGTGGAAATGGACAAATTCTTAGACACATGCAACCTACCAAGATTGAACCATGAAGAAATCCAAAACCTTAATACACCAATAACAGGTAACGAGACACAAGCCAGAATAAAGATCTCCCAGTAAAGAAAAGCCCAAGGCCTGGTGGCTTCATTACTGAATTTTACCAAACCTTTAAAGAAGAACTATTACCAATCCTACTAAAACTATTCTGAAAAATAGAGGAGGAGGGCATACTACCAAACTCATTCTATGAGGACAATATTACCCTGATACCAAAACCAGACAGACAACTACAAAAATAGAAACTAAAACAAACAAACAAACAAACAAACAAACTATAGGCCAAGACCTCTGATCAATACTGATGCAAGAATCCTCATGAAAATAGCAGCAACCTGAATTCAACAATGTATTAAAAAGATAATTCATCATGACCAAGTGGAATTTATCCCTGGGATGCCAAGCATACACAGATCAATCAATGTGATACATCATATCAACAGAATGAAGGCCAAAAACCATATGATCATTTCAGTTGATACTGAAAAAAAGCATTTGATAACACTCAATATCCATTTATAATAAAAACTCTCAAAAAACTGGGGATAGAAGGAACAGACCTTGACATAATAAAAGCTATATATGACAACCCCCCAGTTATTATCATACCAAATGGGGAAAAACTAAAAGCCTTTCCTCTAAGATTAGGAGCATGGCAAGGATGCCTAGTTTCATCACTGCTATTTAACATAGTACTGAAAGTATTAGCTAGAGCAATCAGACAGGAGAAAGGAAGTCCATCCACATTGGAAAGGAAGAAGTCAAATTATCCCTGTTTATAGATTATATATGATCTTGTACTTGGAAAACTCTAAGGACTGAACCAAAAAACAATTCGAACTAATCAACAGATTTAGTGAAGCTTCAGGATATGAAATCAACATACAACAATCAGAAGCACTTCTGTATGTCAACAGTGAACAACCTGAAAAAGAAATCAAGAAAGTAATTCCATTTACAATAACCACAAATAAAATTATATACTTCGGAGTTAACTTAGCCAAAGAAGTGACAGATGTCTCTAATGAAAACTATAAAAAAGTAATAAAATAAATTTAAAAGGACATAAAAAAATGAAAAAGATTCCATTTTTATGCGTTGAAACAATCAACATTGTTAAAATGTCCATGCTACTGAAAGAAATCTATGAATTTAATGCAATTTACATGAAAATCCTAATGATATTCTTCACAGAAAGAGACATTATAGTCCTAAGATTTATATGAAACCACAAAAAACCCAGAATAGCCAAGACTCTCCTGAGCAAAAAGAACAAAACTGGAGGAATCATATTTCCCTACTTTAAACTGTACTCAGAGCTAAAGTAAACAAAATAGCATGGTACTGGCATAAAAACAGACATATAGACCAATGGAACAGAATAGAAAACCAGAAACAAATCTACACACTTACAGTGAACTCAGTTTTTTACAAAGGTGCCAAAAACATACACTGGGGGAAAGACAGTCTCTTCAATAAATGGTGCTGGGAAAACTGGATATCCATAAGCAGAAGAATGAAACTAGACCCTTATCTCTCACCATATAAAAAAATCAAATCAAGATGAATTAAAAACTTTAAGTCCTCGAACTATGAATCTACTACCAGAACACATTGGGGAAACTTTCAAGCGTGTTGGTCTGCACAAAAATTTATTGAGTAATACTCCACAAGCACAGGCAACCAAAGCAAAAATGGACAAATATCAAGTTTAAAATCTTCTTCACAGCAAAAAAACAATCAACAAACTGAAGAGACAACCTACAGAATGGAGAAAATGTTAGCAAACTACCCATCTGACAAGAGATTAATAAACAGATTATATAGGGAGGTCAAACAACTCTACAGGAAATAATCTAATAATCTGATCAAAAAAATGGGTCAAAGATTTGATTGGACATTTCTCCAAAAAAGATGTGCAAATGGAAAACAGGCATATGAAAAGATCCTCATCATCGTCAATCATCAGAGAAATTCAAATCAAAACTACAATAAGGTATCATCTCCAGTTAAAATGGCTTATATCCAAAGGACAGGCAATAACAAATGCTGGTGAGAATGTGGAGAAAAAGGAACCCTCATAAACTGTTGGTAGAAATGTTAATTAATACAACCAGTTGGAAGTTCCTCAAAAAATTAAAAATAGAGCTAACTTATGATCCAGCAATCCCACTGCTGGGTATGTATTCCAAAGAAAGGAAATCAGTATGCCAAAGAGATAGCACTCTATTGTTTATTGCAGCATGGTTGACAATAGCCAAAATTTTGAAGCAATCCTAGTGTCCATCAGCAGAAGAATGGATAAAGAAAATGTAGTATTTATATATAATAGAGTACTATTCAGCCATAAAACAGAATGATACTGTCATTTGCAACAACATGGATAGAACTGGAGGTCATTATGCTAAGTGAAATAAGCCAGACACAGAAAGACAAACTTTGCATGTTCTCACTTATTTGTGTTATCTAAAAATCAAAACATTTGAACTCATGGAGATAGAGGGTAGAAGGATAATTGCCAGAGGCTGGGAAGGGTAGTCAGAGGGTATGGGGGAGGTGGGGATACTCACTGGGTAGAAAAAAAATCGTTAGCGTATATAAGATGTAGTATTAGATAGCACAATAGGGTGACTACAAGTTAAGTGTACATTTAAAATTACTATTTTTTTTTTGTATTTGTAACACAAAGGATAAATGTTTGAGAGAGGCTGGGTGCTCGATTTTGCATGATGTGATTATTACATGTTGCATGTCTGTATCAGAACATGCCATGTACCCTATAAATATATACAGCTACTAGGCACCCATAAAATGGAAATTAAAAATTTTAAAAATGGTAATATTGTTAAGAAATATGTGATATAAGAAAAAGCAAAATTAATGGGGGAGAAATTATATGTTCAGAAAGAGAAGATGTTAAGAGAGGTTGGAATCAGGTTCTTGGAAAATAGCCCGATGTTGGATATAAGGAAGGTGGGCCTTGCACCCAAACAGAACACACTTTGTATTTCCAGGGATGTATAAAACATGAAGAGAAAAGTTATCCTGGGTCTGGGGATTGAGTCTTCATTTTCCTGAACCTGCAGTTTGGGTAGGAGAATGACATTGTGATTAGAAAAGAGTATTAAATGTTTTATCTTGGGGCAATATAAGTAGACTTAATCTGTTTTTATTATTTACTAGGACTATAACAGGTTTTAGTCTCCCACTTGTTTGGTGTGCAGGACCAGAAAAGACCAAAAAGGGAATTAACGGGGCACAAAACAAAATGAGAAGAGACATATTATGTATTTCTTTTCTTCTTTTTTTGTTTGTTTTTGTCACCCAGGTTGGAGTGCAGTGGCCTGATCTCAGCCCACTGTAACCTCTGCTTCCTGGATTCAAATGATTCTCGCGCCTCAGCCTCCTGAGTAGCTAGAATTACATGCATGAGCCAACATGCCTGGCTAATTTTTTGTATTTTTAGTAAAGACAAGGTTTCACCATGTTGGCCAGGCTGGTCTTGAAATCCTGACCTCAAGTCATCCATTCACCTCAGCCTCTCAAAATGCTGGGATTACAAGTATGAGCCACTGTGCCCGGAATATATTCTTTACGGAGGAAGAAACATCTCTTTGTTTATAACTGAGTGCCTGCAGCTGCATGCTAAACAAAAGTCAGAAAACTAGCGAATCTTTAGTCTGTGGTTTCCCTTGGGGTTGCTGTGAATACCTACATTATTATACATAGCGAATAGTTTAGTGCCTTTCACTTGGTGTGTGATCATTAATACGTACTACTGTTTGATTGATTGATTGAACAGTTGGCTTAATTGACTAAGTGGATTGAATGGGTAGATGACAAAGGACACAGCACAGTTACATAGTAACATACCACTTCCACTTAAATGGTCTTATTTGACTTTTTATTGAGCAGGAATTATTTTATTTCAGTGTTTCTAATTCAGAAGCAGATGCTCAAATTATTCCAAAACCTTAACAATGGTCACCTGTATGCAAAATAGCAGAATGGGAAATTGAGAAAGTTAGGTGTTGGGGAGGCTTTATGACTCCTTCAGACATCTTCTCTCTATTCCTTTTCATTACTCAATGGGTATAAACAATAAATTTTCTTGACAGTCTGCCAGATATTGTATTGGGTACTTTCTTTGAATAACCATATGAGATAGGTTCTGTCCTAAGTGTCCATATCCAGGTACGTGAATTAGGCTCTGTGGGAAGATGGAGTGAATGCCTTCAGAGACTATCCTCTTTAGCCATGACAGTCTGCCCTGATTGCACGTTCACCTGTGCCCCAGTGCCATCAAAAGCCTAGAAGAGATGCTGTCCATCATAAACACCTGGATGAATACACACGGCAAAATGCACTGTGACCATATCAAATCTCAGGTAGATTTTTGACTGTGACAAATAAATAATACACATTAATTTACTTAACAAATATTTACTGGGCATCACCTATTTATCAGGCACTCGTACAAAGTACTTAATTAAAACACAAAGTCCCTGGTTTAATGGAGCTTACATTGTAGAGGGAAGAAAGAAAGATGTGGTGTGAGAAGAAAGGGGAAGAGAGAGGGAGAGATGAGAGAAATTAGTTTCATGTAATGTCAGATGGTGATAAGTGGTAGGGAGAAAAATAAGTCAATTTTTTTTATCAAAATCAGCTTGATAGCCGAATGAGAAAGTAAACTAAAAAGTAAACTGAGTTGTTTGTATTTAATTACATAAACAGAATCATATCCATTAAGGGAATAAACCCCAATCGTTATTTCTGGATACAGTTAGTAACCATTGTGTGTTTTTTGTTTGTTTGTTGTCAAAGAACTTTTTTTCTGTTTATCTGGCTGGTAACCTGATTTCCAATTGAGAGACTCTCCACCAGACTCAATGTCTTTCTGCTGTATGCTAGAGCTCCTTTCACAGTGAAAAATACAGTCCACACATATTGCATTTTCATACTTGCCAAAATAGCTGTTGCGTATTCCCAACTTTGGAAAATAACTTAATGTTATGCTACAGAAGTTGAATTAGAATTCCTAACCTTGAAAATAACTTTCAGCATTAGTCCTTCAAATTCACTTCTAAATATTATAGTGTTGCAATACGTTTTATCAGCAATTTAAATTCTTATCAAAGTGTACAAAGTAAAACACTTTCTAAAGAAATTTAGCTACTCTTTACTCACCGTCTTTTTCCCTTCTTCCCTCACTTACAGGTAACTTAAAAATTTTGTTTACACCATAAATTGTTACCATAAACAGATATGTATATGTATTAATAGTATTTTCTCTTCTTTTCTTAGGTAATTGTCACACTATACAATTTTATTTCCTCCCTGCTTTCTTATGCTTTTTGTGTATAAATTTGTAATCTGCTACTTTAATATAGTTTCCTGCAATAGTACGTAATGATATGCAGAGATATCTTTCACTGCTTTTTGTTAAGTATAAACAATTTTTTTGTGTGTGGAATTACCATAGTTTATTTAGTACCTTATTAATGAACATTTGAGTTGTTCTCTGACATTTGCTTTTCTAAACAATAGTACAGAGAATTACCCTGTGCATTTTGGATTTTTGCCTGTGTGACTTTGAGGTAGATTCTTGGAGTTATTGCTGGGTCAAAGGATACATGCATATGTAATTTTGCTAAGTATCATTAACTTTCTTTCCTTGGGAATTGTACGTTTTGCAACTCTATAAGAAATGTGTATGAGTGTCTGATTCTTCATGAATTTGAAAACAGAGTATAATTTCAACCTTTTGGATTTGTGCTGATCTAGTAGGTGAGAAATGGTATCTCAATGTAATTTTAATTGTATTTCTCTTATTAATGAGGTTGACCATCTCTTAGAGTTAAGAGCTGTTTGCTTTTTTGTGAGATATATTTAATTCTCGATCCTATTTAAAAATAGGGCTTTTAGCCTTTTTTTCTTTATTTCAGAAGATCTTTATATATTAGAGATATAGCACCTATTTTTTCAATTTGTCATTTGTCTTTATTTGCTCAAGATTTTGCCATACCAAAAATATCTTTTTATTTTATGTATTCATATTTATCAATTTTTTCCTGTATTACTTCCAGTCTTTGAGTAGTAGTACGGCAATTTTCCCATTCCCAGATTACAGAATTTATGCATGTTAACATGTAGTACTACAGTGTTTAATTTTTTAGAATCCACTTTTTATTCCTTTTGGAATTTATTCTCGGGTATGATGTAAGAGACTGACTGAATTTTTGTCCTTTTCTCTATGTCTATCCAATTATCTCAAGTCAACTTACTAAAAAGTTCATTTTTTTTTGCTTTGGACTTGAGATTCCACCTTTATTGTATCCTATATTTTCTATGTGTGTATGTATATGTAACCCAGTTGATTTCTGAATTTTTAAATTTTGTTCCATTAGTCTCTCTGTCTTTTTTTTTTTTTTTTTTTTTTTTTTTTTTTTTTTTTTTTTTTTTTTTTTTTTTTTTTTTTTTTTTTTTTTTTTTTTTTTTTTTTTTTTTTTTTTTTTTTTTTTTTTTTTTTTTTTTTTTTTTTTTTTTTTTTTTTTTTTTTTTTTTTTTTTTTTTTTTTTTTTTTTTTTTTTTTTTTTTTTTTTTTTTTTTTTT
>PVKV010006891.1:0-49320 GCA_004027835.1 Alouatta palliata | reverse complement strand
TCTCATTCTGTCACCAGGCACCAGGCTGGAGTGCAGTGGCGCGACCTCGGCTCACTGCAACCTCCACCGTCCGGGTTCGAGCAATTCTCCTGCCTCAGCCTCCCGAGTAGCTGGGACTACAGGTGCGCGTCACCAGGCCCAGCTAATTTTTTTGTATTTTTAGTACAGACGGGGTTTCACCATGTTGACCAGGATGGTCTTGATCTCTTGACCTCATGATCTGCCTGCCTCGTGATCTGCCTGCCTCGGCCTCCCAAAGTGCTGGGATTACAGGCGTGAGCCACCGCACCCAACCTCTCTGTCTTTTTATATAACATATTCTACACCATTATGAGATGTTCAGTGGATTTTAATAACAAATAAGACTAGCCACTCTCCCCAGGTATTTGCTTTTTTTCACAAGTGAACTGTATAATTAAATTCTCAAGCTCTAGAAAAGAAAAACCAATGGTGTCATATTAAATTTTTAAATTACCTGAGGGAGAACTGATCTCCTTATAAGGTTAGTTCTTCCTATCTGAGTACATGGTGTATCTTTTCATTTGTTTACCTTTACTTTTGTGTCTTTGAAGAGTGTTTTCTAGATTTCCTCTTAGAGATGTGAACATTTCCTTCTAAAATTTAGCCTAGTTATTTTATATTATTATACCTTTTGGCTATATCAAATACAGTCTTCTTTTCCACTGTATCTTCAAGTTAGCTATGTGTACATACAGGATATTCCTTTTAGTAGCCTAACTTTTTATACCCTATGCCTTATTCAATTCTCTTATTATTTAAAGCAAATTTTTTAGTTTGGAGAATTTTAATTTCATTTTTCCATGGGGTTACATATATTATAATAATGGGAAAATTACTTCACTTTAAAATTCAAAACTCCATAGACCTTTTAGAAATGCATATACCACATTAATGAAAGTATATCTGTGCTCAGTGAGCCCAGAAGTAATGTATTCAAGGACATAGCTTATGATACAATCTTTGCTTAGCTGGGCTTTTTTCTAAATTCAACATAAACAAATTTTAAATCATCTTACCTTCAATAGTCATTAAATTTCCTTTAAGGTACCAGGTATTAGTTTTGTAGATACAATCCTGCATGTCAGATTTATCAGTTCCTCTCATTGTCTGTCACTCTTAAACTTCATTTTTTTTTTTTTTTATGATGACCAGTAGCCTGCTCAGCTTTTTGTCCATGGTAGGAAATCTCTTAAATGTTAGGTTATGTTTTTCCTTCCTTCATAATCCTTACCTGGCTTCTCATCTTACTTAGAGTAAAATCAAGTTTCTTCAAATGGCCTACAAGGCCCTACAAGATTTGTATCCCAACTCACTCCTCCACCACCTCTGTGACCTCATTTCTACCACATTCCCCTCATTTCTTCCTTACAGCTTCTGCACTTGAAATATTTCTCCCAGATATTTCTGTGGCTCATTTATTTACCTCCGTAAGATGTCTTATCAATTAGATCAAATAGATGAGTAACCTCTTTCCTGACCTCTCCTTAAAGTGACAATTTTGTGACAATAGTAAACTAATGGACACACTATGATACTTTATTTTACTAAGCTTTATTATACAATTATCATTATTCATTATTCAATCTATTAAATTTTACTTATGTGTTTGTTGTTTTCTAGTCTTTGATGTTAACTTCATGAAGGCAGGGAATTTTGTCCAATATGAAATTGGTTCCCCATAAACATTTGTTAGATGAATAAATTCACAAATTCTTTCTATAACTTTTGTCAACATGCATTGATTATTTCAGGCACTTGAATGGCATTGCTTATAGAATTTCTCAATTTATTCACTCTCTCTCACAGGCAGACATAAAATGATTAAAATTGAATGAACCTAGCTATTTATAAGCTCTTTGTAGAATTTCATATATTAGTTTTTTAAAGTTTCCTGGCTATAACTGGGTGGTATTCTATGCATCATATCTTTCATTATTATTGTTCTCTCTTGATTATTGGGTATATTTAAAAAGCAGGAATCAAAATGTTTGGGGCTCAAGGCTAATGTCCACTTGAAAACTCTCTTTCTTTTTTTTGTAAGCCTAAATTATCAGGGATATGATGCAATAAATACTATGAAACAAATTTATTCATATGCTATTTGTGTCCCTCCCACCCCCACCAACCAAATTCAGATGTTGAAACCCTATTCCCCAATATGATGGCATTTGGAGATGAAGCATTTGGCATGTGGTTGGGTCATTAGGGTGGAGCTCTCATGATGGAATGAGTGCCCTTATGAGAAGAGACACAAGAAGGCTTTCTTCCTCTCTCCTTGCTCTCTGCCATGTGAAGACACAGCAAAGGATAGCTATTCACAAACCAGGAAGAAAGTGCTCACCAGAACTTGATCTTGGACTTCCCAGGGTCCAGAACTTTGAGAAATAAATTTCTGTTGTTTAAATCACCAGTCTACGGTAATCCATTATAGCAGCCCTAATTGATTGAGACACATTTCATTCATTTTTAGAAAATATGTCATAGATCCTATTTTTACTTTTGAACATTGCTGCAAATGAATACATTTAAAGACAGAAAAAAATAATTAATGAAAATATAATAGAAACAGCAATTGTGACGAAAATTCTACATTTGAGTTTAAGACTTCAAGCCAGGCACTTTTTTCACTTTAATCCTTTGGAGAGATGATACTTAAGAAGGCTCTGAAAATAAAATGATACCATAAAGGCCACTGTTTTGCCCAAAATGGGAACTACAAAAAATTGTATTTTCAGCTTAAGTCTTCCCCTTCTTATCTTGGGGAAAAGAAGACATTATCTATTCACGATCCAGAGCCAAAGTTGATGATACATTTACTGCTACTTTCCGAGAAGTAAAAATTCCCAATAATTTAAACATTGCGGAAAGTTTGTATTATGACAGCGATTAAAAACAAATGTTTATTTCTACTGAGCTTTACGTGGTTGAGATTATTTCAGAAATTTGTCAACTGTTAAAATACAGTTATTAAAAATCATAGCTTGTTACACTTCTATTATTTAGCCTATAGTTATGTCCAAACCTTTTGTTCTAATCTTTTTAGTCCAAACTTTTTGTTGAAGTAATGTCTGTAGATACTCAATTCCATTGGTGTTATTGATTTGGCCTCATCACATAAATGCTAAAAATGCAATTAAGGGAGATATTTCAGTTTTTACATTTGGAAGTGGAAATCCAATAAATTATTCAGTTGATAGTTGAAGTATTGCTTGAATTGCTTGGAAAGTAGACTCACCTTGACTCTCAAAGTATCACCCTTTTTATTTCTGAATGAATCTTTTTTCATATTTAAAGTTAAATCCAAGTTCTCTACGAACATTGATGTGGCATAATTTTAATACTGCCATCTGTGTTCGTTGTCCATCTGTGAAATAAATAAATAAATGGGCCTATTCTGTGCTCATTCTAATGACTGTCAAAGATGATTTCTTTGTGAAAAGAGGAAATGTTCTAAAATAGTCTATACACAAATAAAGTGGAAAACTGTGACATCATTTAAAAAGTTGTTGTGGTCAGAGTGCTTTTTATACTTTTTCTTGAACATTCATGTTATTGAAAAATATGTGTTTTTTCAATTAAAATTACTTGGGCTTCAATTCTTTGTATGCGTGACTATTGTGTAAATACACATGCACATAGGTGTACAATGATAATTATGAAGTCTTGAGGCAGTTTATACTTACACTAAAAAATACTACTTTTGTGAAACTTTTTAATCCATCAAAGCTTTTCTTCTCTTTGTCACTGGTTAATTTATGTAAATATTTAATGTCCTTAACTGGGAGTCCTAGATTTCTCTGTAAGTTGTCCAAGCTGCCAACTGTCTGATAAAGTTAAGAAGTCACCATAGGAACTCTGAAATAATTTCTGTAAAACCATAATTTTGGCAGGGTATGGTGGCTCACGCCTGTAATCCCAGCACTTTGGGAGGCTGAGGCAGGAGGATCATGAGGTCAAGAGATGGAGACCATCGACTATATTGGTCAAAATGGTGAAATCCCGTCTCTACTAAAAACACAAAAATTAACTGGGCGTGGTGGCACATGCCTGTAGTCCCAGCTACTTGGGAGGCTGAGGCAGGAGAATTGCTTGAACTCGGGAGGTGGAAGTTGCAGTAAGCTGAGATCGCACCATTACACTCCAGCCTGGTGTCAGAGTGAGATCTTGTCTCAAAAAAAAAAAAAAGAAAAGAAAAAAGAAAATCAAAAAAACCCCCATATAATTTGGCATAAATATCATTTACTCCCTGGCCACTCTGGGAAAACACAGACATGCACACACACTTTATCATTTAACCCACAAAACTGTTAACTACTCTTTTTATGCATGGCATTCCTCATTTCCTGCTCTTACATCACATGGACAAGGTAGAATGTATGGCATTCAAGAGATGAGTGTCAAGCAGTCCTTACCCCTGCTCTTCCAGCAAATGCAATGAAAAGGATTTCTTCAACAAAGTAAATGAGCTGTATCCTGCCCTGGACCATGCTATTTCAGCACTGTGCCTTGCATTGCTTCTCCTGCCACAATGTGAGAGGATATCAGAGTTCTGTGCTCCAGGTTTCCAGGAAACATTCTGATGGGATGTAAGCTTTGGTTCTTCCCATAGAATTACATTTATTGCATGTAGCAACCACAAGTATAAAGGGCTGCAATTATGTGAAAAGCAGGAGCCCTTTTCTGTCATTTCAGAGTAACCCAGTTCTGCCACATCCACTTGACTGAATTCTCTTGTTTGTAGGAGAAAGGGATAATTGGTGCAGGCAAAGTCACTACCACACACTGAATCAAGAAGCCTCTCTGACCCAGCTGCTTTTTCATCCTTGCTTTCCTATTTTCCAAAGAGTTTTCAGGATGCAAACTTAGTGCAGGCATACAATATTGTGACAGATCACACTTCCTTTGAGCTCGGAGGAGTATTTTCCTCCAAATGAATCTGGAGGGCTTCCCAGCTTTGGTGCTGATGGATTTAGCCCTTGTCATTTTCTTTACAGGAAGACAAAGTAGTGGTGGGAAGGAAAGCTTGAACAACAAGCAAATGCATATGCAGTGATGAGCCAAAAACAATTTTGTTTTTGGACGAGAGAATTTTGAAATTAAAATTCTAGTTGCCTCTATTCAGATATAAGATCAGACCTGGTTTAAGGTGATTTGACTGAGAAACAACTCTGCTCACTAAAGTGATCAGGAATACTCTTATTAAAGGGGTGACCTTCCAAATAGAGAGAGATCATTTTTTTCTTAAGAGAAGATAGTATACTAACAGTTGTCATTTATTAAGGTCTATGGTCCAGACACTGGTCCAGACAGTGTTTAAATTCATTTAATCCCTATAACAATGCTACGAAGTAAGTATTTTCCTTACCCTCATTGTATAGGTTGGAAACTGGAATAGGATATAAAAATAACATGCACAAGTTTATAGAGTTAGTATGAAGTATGAAGTAAAACTGAGTATCATTTGGGTAGTCTGCTTCCGAGCCTATGTTTCTAACCATTTTCCTCTGCTCTTGCTCATTACAATATATCTTTAGCATTTGCTTTGGTAATAGAAAAGCCGGCCTTCGACCCCGGATCTGACACTTCCCAACTAACTTCCACAAATCTGCTTCTTCATCTGGAAATGTAAGATAATAGAGTCAACCTCATTGTGTTTAGAAAAAAATGAATAGAATATGCTTGGCACACTTACTTGTATAAAAACTTTTAAATTAAAAATTAGTCCCTTTATTTAAACTTAATATATTGTCAGATTAAATACCAAAACGAGTTTCTTGGCTGCCTCTTTGCAGTGAGAGGCTCTCCCCATTCCTTCATCTGTGCTTATTTATCTGTCTTTTGTTTATCTATATGTCTCTCACATGTGGGAGAAGAATTGAAGATTTTTCGTATTTGCTGAAAATATCCTGCAAGTTTGGCTGTTTTTTTTTTCAATGAAATTATAGGATAACCTCATTTTGAAGTGACATCTGAGGTCAAGTTCTCTGCCTTTGTTCTGATTGTGCTTGGTTTTATACAGACAGTGAGAAAATGTTTTCATAGTGACCTACATCACAGGAATGACTGCAACTTTGTAGGAATCTCTTACAAACCATTATGTCTTGTTAAATAGAAAGGATATTTTATTCAGCGTTTATTTTGTGAGAAACATGAGGAAATATATGTAAGCACATTAGAAAACCACCTATATTTATAAATCCCCTTTTTCATGCCACATCTCCTTCTATTCACCCTTCCACGTATTTCCTTCAAACTCATTTCTTCCAGCTTGTCACTCATTCAATCTCGACTTCTTCACTTCCTATCACTTTTCAACCTATTTAACTGAGCTTTCACTTTCAATGTTTCATAGAAATGGCTCTTGATAAAATCACTCTTTACTTTTATTCTGATAAAAGTAATTGATCCAGCTCTTCCCTCAACCTACTCATTTTCTCTTTTCTCTAATTTTTGTAGATACACAGTAGGCGTATCTATTTATGGGGTACATGAGATACTTTGATACAGACATACAATGTGTAATAATCACATCATGGTAAATGACATACCCATCACCGTAAGCATTTATCCTTTGTGTTACAAACAATCAAATTATATTCTTTTAGTTATTATAAAATGTACAATTAAAGTATTATGGACTGTAGTCATACTCCTGCACTATCAAATACTAGGTTTTATTCATTATATGTTTTGTACCCATTAACCATCTCCACTTTCCCCTGCCCACCCCCCACTAACCTTCTCAGCTTGTGGTAATCATCCCTCTATTTTCTTTCTCCATGAGTTCAATTGTTTTAATTTTTAGCTCCCACAAATATGCAAGAATCTGTGAAGTTTGTCTTTCTGTGTCTGGTATTTCATTTAGCATAGCGACATCCAGTTCCATCCATACTGTTGAAAATGACAGGATATTATTTTTTATGGCTGAATAGTACTCCATTGTGTTTATGTACCACATTTTCTTTATCCATTCATCTGAAGATGGACGCTTAGGTTGCTTCCAAATCTTGGCTATTGTGAACAATGTTGCAAGAAACACTGAAGTGCTGATTATCTCTTCTATACTCTGATTTCCTTTCTTTTAGGTATATACCCAGCAACGTGATTGCTGGATTGTATGGTAGCTCTATTTTTAGTTATTTGAGGAATCTCCAAACTGTCCTTCACAGTGGTTGGACTAATTTACATTCCCACCAACAGTGTATGAGAATTTCATTTTTCCACATCTTTGTCAGCATTTGTTATTGCCTGTCTTTTCAATATAAGCCATTTTAACTGAAGCGAGATGATATCTCATTGTAGTTTTGATTTATATTTTTTTGATGATCAGTGATGGTGAACATATTTTCATATGCCTGTTTGCCATTTGTATACCTTCCTTGGAGAAATGTATAATCAAATATTTTGCTCATTTTTGATCAGATTATTATTAGATATTTTCCTACAGAAAAAAATTTTCCATAAGAAACTTTGATCATTGATATTATTCAGTATCTTAATTGTGGTAGTGATAAAATTACTTCTTATATATTTGTGGTTGTCTCTTCACTTTGTTGATTGCTTCCTTTGCTGTTCAGAAGCTTTTTAACTTGATATGATTCCATTTGTCCATTTTTTTCTTTGGTTGCCTGTGCTCTGGGTATTACTCAAGAAATTTATGCCCAGATCTGTGTCTTACAGTTTTTGCTAAGTTGTGTTTCCAACATCATTTGTTTCAATAAATTTATAAATTTCCTTCTTAATTTATTCATTGACAAACTGGTCATTCATATTGTTTATTTTTCATATTTTTTACAGGTTCCAAAATTCCTCTTGTTATTGATTTATAGTTTTTATTCCATTGTGGTCAGAGAAGATGCTTGATATTATTTCAACCTTTTTGGATGTTTTAGGACTTGTTTTGTAACCTAAGATATGATCTGTCCTTGAGAATGATTCATATACTGAGGAGAAAAATGTGTATTCTGCAGCCATTGGTTGAATTGTTCTGTAAATATCTATTAGGTCTATTTGTTCTGTAGTGCAGATTGTATCTGATGTTTCCTTGTTGATTTTCTGTCTGAAATATCTGTCCAATGTTGAAAGTGGGCTGTTGAAATATCAAATTATTATTGTATTGAAGTCTGCTTCTCTCTTTAGCTCTAACAATATTTGTTTTGTATATGTGAGTGCTCCGTTGGGAGCATATATATTTACAATTGTCATATCCTTTTGCTGAATTGATCCCTTTATCATTACATAATGACTTTCTTTGTCTCTTGAAATGTACATTACATGTTTGTCTTGAAATCTATTTTGTCTGATATAAATATAGCTATTCCTGCTCTGTTTTGATTTTCATTGGCATGGAATTATCTTTTTTCCATCCCTTTATTTTGGGTCTATGTGTATTTTCATAGGCAAAGTGTTTTTCTTTACGGCAGCAGATCAGTGGGTCTTATTTCTTCATCTATTCAGCCACTCTGTGTTTTGATTGGAGAGTTTAATCCATTTATATTCAATGTTTTTACGGATAAATAAATAAGGACTTACTACTGCCATTTGGTTATTTCTTTTCTCTTTCTTCTCTGCTTCTTTTCTATCTTCCTTTTGGTGGAAGTAATTTTTTCTAGTGGTATGATTTAATTTATTGCTTTTTATTTTTTCTGTATCTGTTGTATGTTTTTTGATTTGAGGCTAGCAGGAGGCTTGAATATGCTGTCATATGGTTCATAATTTTAAACTGATGACAGCTTTACACTGATTGCTTAAACAACAGCAACAACAAAAATAAAACAAGCAAAAACCAGAAAAATGAGTAGAGACTCTACACCTTAACTTCATCTCTTTGCTTTTTAACTTTTGTTTTTTCTCTTTATGTTTTATTGTTCTGTCTATGTCTTGGAAAGCTGTAATAGTTTTTATTTTTGATTGGTTCATCATTTAGTCTTTCTCCTTAAGAGTAGTGTACACTCCACAATTATGTGTTGTAATATTCCATGTCTTCTCTATGCTTAGTATTACCAGTGAGTTTTGTACCTTAAGATGATTTATTGGTCATTGACATCCTGTTCTTTGAGACTAAAGAACTCTCTTTAGCGATTATCATAGGACAGGTTTGCTGTTAATAAATATCCTTCAGTTTTTGTTTGTCTGGAAAGTCTTTATTTCTTTTTCATGTTTGAAATATATTTTCACTGGATATCCTATATAGGGTAAAAGTTTCTTTTTTTTCCTTCTGTATAATAAATATGTCATGACCCTCTCTCCTGGCCTGTAAGGATTCTACCTAAAAGTTTGCTGCCAGACGTATTGAAGCTTCATTGTATATTATTTGTTTATTTTCTCTTTCTGCTTCTAGCATATATATATATTTGTTTGAAATGAAGTTTCAATTTGTTGCCCAGGTTGGAGTAGAGTGGCATGATCTTGGCTCATTGCAGCCTCCATCTCCTGGGTTCAAACAATTCTCCTGTCTCAGTCTCCCAAGTAGTGAAGACTACAGGTGCATGCCACCATGCTTTTCTAATTTTTGTAATTTTTTGGTAGAGTCTGAGTTTCACCATGTTGGCCAGGCTGGTTTCAAACTCCTGACCTCAAGTGATCCTCCCACCTTGGCTTCTCCAAGTGATGGTATTATAGGTGTGAGCCACCACACCTGACCACCACTAGTATATTTTAAAATGTCATATTGTTGTGTGTTATTTATCAAAATGAACTTATTTTTTCTTGCTGCTGACCTTAAAATTTCTGTTTCAACTACTGCCTTAAACAGAATCCGTTTCAGCCCCCTCTGAAACTTTGGATGCCAACTAGCTCTGGGACGAAGTCTGGCATGGAACTTGGGGCAGGCCTTGGTGGGCCTGCAGGCATTCCTCAGAATGAAGAGCCTGAGTGCTGCAGATGGCCTGTTGATGGCAGTGGGAGGCAGACAGGTTCCTAGCTGGGCAGGGATGGGTTCGCAGTGAAACCCCATCTTCACACTAGGGATGTCCTGAATCCTGGGGGCCAGGCTGGCTGTTCCTGGTGGAATCTGTGATCAGGAGTGAGAAATTCATTGATACCTTTTGGCAAACTGGACGATGCTTTTTCAAGGTCTGCCCATGGCTACCCATGGACCAGTCAGCATGCACTTCCTCCATTCTGAGCACATAAAAACTGCAGACTCAGCCAGACTCAGGCACTTATTGGGATGGTTTGCCTGTGGAGCTACCCACTTTGGGTCTCCCAAGAGCTGTTCTGTCTCTCAGTAAAGCACCTCTCCACCTTTCTCACCCTGCAGTTGTCTGCATAACCTCATTCTTCCTGGACACGGGGCAAGAACCATCCAAATCGCAGGAACGAAAAGAACTACAACATGTTCCTGACTGGCTCGCTGAGCTGCAGGCAGCGACATGCTCCTGGACTGTGGGAGGGAAGATTAGTGACTCTTCTGGGGGCCCAGATCTTGGGGTTCTTCAAGCCAGAGCTGCTGTAATACTATAGCTCTTCTGCCCTCCATTGGCTCCAGTAGTCATCCCATGCAACAGGAAGCAGTGGTGGGGCTGGGCCAGTCCAGGAGCCACGGGCCAGAATCAAGTGGTGGGACTAAAAGAGCTAAAGACAAATGGGCTAAAGCATGCCTCCCCAAAACACGCCCTAACACCAGTGCTCACCACACTGTGGGTGGCAAGAAGGAGAGGAGAGCTGTGGCCCTTCTGGGAGCCCAGACCTTGGGATTCCCTGATCCTGCTGTAATTGTAACAAGCTGTAATACCCTCTTTGGGGCTCTGCATTCCTGGCATCTCTGAGCTTTTGGGTACCACTGTGTTCCCTGGTGTCTGCAGTGGAAGTTACTTACGGTATGGCTGCTTCAGAGCAGCCTTGCACAGAGCCAGTGCCTGTGCTGGCACCTGGAGCTGCCCACCCCACTGCAGCCAGTGCGCCTGGCCATGTACAGTGGCTAGATCCTGCATTCACTCACTCACACACCCATTGCCACTCCACGCCCGGCTCCCCCTTGGCAGGCATGAGATCTAGGCCAGTAGTGCGAGCTGAGTACAGCCCAATGGGACAAATGAGCAGGCATAATTACAAGCATGAGCCACCATGCCTGGCCCAAGCCCAGTGGGTGCAAGCAAACCCCAAGCAGAGGTGCCACCTGTCACACAGGTTTCTGGTTGGTGAAGCAACACCCTAAGGTTCCTATGGCCATGGCTTTGAATATAACCTACATTCTAACAACTACCACATTGTGTTTATATTTCAAACTCCTCTTCTGAAACATTTATTTCAGCTTATTAGTTAGTGTCTCTATTTTGATAACCCCTAGCATCCCAAACCTAATAGGTCCAAAGCTTAACATTTTATTTCATCTCTAAAACTTTTTATCACTCAGTTTGTTCTTATTTAGCAAATGAAATCATCGTTCACTTAGTTCCCCAAACTAGAAAGGTCTTCCCCTGCTTTAAACAGCCACTGCATTCAGGTCCTTGAGTTGTATGGCTTTTGCTGATCTTCCAAACTCATCTGGTTTTACTTTCTCTCTTGCTGTGCTTCAGCCACAATGACTTCATTCCATTTCCTTCAACACACTAAGCTCTTCCTTAATATTTCAGCACAAACATAGCCCTTCACCTACTCTCCTTTGTGCTATTCTTGTGATGAGTTCTTTTCACTTAGTGGGTTAGTTCATATGTTCCTGTTGTAGATAGGACTCCCCTATATTATCAGAATTGATGAGCTTTTGATTTTCTAGCATAGCTGCTTGTTAATTTCCTTCCTAACATCTAACACAGTTTGTATTTACTTATTTTTTTTTTGAGATGAGGTCTAGCTCTGTTGCCCAGTCTGGAGTGTAGCAGTGCAATATCAGCTCACTGCAACCTCCACTTTCCAGGTCCAAGCAATTCTCCTGCCTTAGCATCGCTAGTAGCTAGGATTACAGGTGTTTGCCCCCATACCTGGCTAATTTTTATATTTTTAGTAGAGACAAGGTTTCACCATATTGGCCAGGCTGATCTTGAACTCCTGACCTCCAGTGATCCACCCACCTTGGCCTCCCAAATTGCTGGGATTACAGGCATGAGCCACTGCCCTTGGCCACAATTTGTATTTAAATACATATTCATTTGTTTACATGTATTACCTATTTCCTACCATATTGGGTATTTTATTAACTCCAAGCCTAATTTTTTGTCTCATGTATTATATGCTCAGTGTCTCATACAGTATTTTGACATAGTAAGTACTCAATAAATACTTATTAAATAAATACAGAAGTTAAGTAGAGTGGAAAATTGTTTTGAGATAGAGTGAGTGCTAGTATCCATTAGAGCAGAGTGAAATAAAGAACAATTATAGTTGTAGAATTTGGAACATGGTTTATTAGCTCTCAGGGTTTAATTTCATGAACTTCAACCCAAGTGCAACATGAAGTCCATAAAGAAGCAGTCAAAGGAAAATATAACTGAGTACTGTTTATCATCTTCACTTCCCTGAATCATTCCCAGGGTGATTCTTTATGTTGTTCTCAATGCAGAAAAAGGTGTTCAAAACGAGTAACAGCTATCCAGTCACTCCATTTGGTGAAGTGTTCTCCCTCTGATATAGCTGATGGGAGAATTAATAGTCCATAGCAGCTTAGAAAGTAAGGGTAGTAGCAGACTCAGATGCCTTTAATGGAAAAATTAATTCTTCCCTTTATTGTGTATGAAGTGAAAAAAGCTAATAAAATATCAACTCTTTCTATTTTTATTAGCTATCCAGCTTTTTGCACCAATAGTTCAGCAGAATCAGGGAATCCGATGTTAAATTTGGATTCTTTTTCTATTTGGGGTCAGTATTTTATAAATTTAAAATCTTAATTCTTGGACTTTTGATTCCAGTAGAAATGGAATTACAGAGATTAGATTTTACCTCTAGCCTGAGAAAATGATTTTCAACTTATTGGACATCAGGAAACAAAGAACAGTGATGCCTGGGAAATGTGAAACACACAAGGCGAGCCTGAAAAATTCCTGCTTGAAGAAAGTTTTGAGGATGCAATATGGGGAGGAAAAATCCAAACAGAACCTGGTGGTCTCCTGAATTGGGAAGAGAGAGCTAGGTATCCCTGAAGGACAAGGTGGCTTGAGTAACTATGGCAGAATATCAGAGAAGAGAGTGCTGCATATAGACAGAACTGCATGGGTCCCTCTCAAAACTTCAGGTGATTACTAATCAGTACATACATGTGAGGAAATTGAGGCCAGCTGAAGAACTACCTGAAAGCATTCAGAGGCAACAATGCTTCCACTAGGGTTAAGAATAGTTCTTCGGCCGGGTGCGGTGGCTCACGCCTGTAATCCCAGCACTTTGGGAGGCCGAGGCGGGTGGATCACGAGGTCAAGAGATCAAGACCATCCTGGTCAACATGGTGAAACCCCGTCTCTACTAAAAATACAAAAATTAGCCGGGCATGGTGGCACGTGCCTGTAGTCCCAGCTGCTCGGGAGGCTGAGGCAGGAGAATTGCTTGAACCCAGGAGGCGGAGGTTGCGGTTAGCCAAGATCGCACCATTGCACTCCAGCCTGGGTAACAAGAGCTAAACTCCGTCTCAAAAAAAAAAAAAAAAAGAATAGTTCTTCTTCCACCGGAGTAAAAAAACCTCCTAATTCATGGAGCATCAAGAAAAGTACTCCCATGTCTTCCACCTCAGTAGTGGGGAAAATTAACACTACAATAAATGCTTCTCTGAACCTCCCTAACAAAGCTTAAAAGCAAGACCTGTAAAAATCTCTGTTTCTAAGTAACTTATCTTCTGTCCCAGAAAAAAGATTAAGAATATTTATAAAAATGCAAAAATACTTAGCATCCAACAAGGTAAAATTCATAATGTTGGCCTATAATAATAACACATTACCAAATGTGATGGTTAATACTGAGTGTCAACTTGACTGGATTGAAGGATGCAAAGTATTGATCCTGGGTGTGTCTGTGAAGGTGTTGCCAAAGGAGATTAACATTTGAGTCAGTGGGCTGGGAAAGGCGTATTCACCTTTAATCTGGGCGGGCACTGTCTAATCAGCTGTCAGTGGAGCTAGAATAAAAAGCAGGCAGAAAAAATTGAAAAGGTTAAACTGGCTTAGCCTTCCAGCCTACATCTTTCTCCCATACAGGATGCTTCCTGCCCTTGAATATCGGACTCCAAGTTCTTTAGCTTTGGGACTCCAACTGGCTTCCTTGCTCTTGAACTTGCAGATGGCCTATTGTGGGACCTTGTAATCATGTCAGTTAATACTTCATATCTATATATTTATATATATCTCCCATTAGCTCTATCCCTCTGGAGAACTCTAATACACCAAGTGTACCAAAGAAGCAGAAAAATATGATCCATACCGAAGAAAAAATATCAACCAATCCAATCACCAAATAATACACATAATAGAATTACTAGACAAGAAAATAAAACAGTTATTTTTATTATAGTCCATATGTTTAAGAAGCTATGAAAGAGTCATAGTCCATATGTTTAAGAAGTTATGGAAGAGCCATATTAAGTAGAGATATAGAAAAAATCTCTATATTAAACTTCTTGAAATGAAAACTACAATAATGGATATAATAAATATGCTAGATGAGATTAACAGCACATTAGACACTGCAAAAGAAAAATTTACAGACTTAGCAATAGAAACTCTTCACAATAAAATACAAAGAGGAAAAGAATGAACAAAATGAAGATAACATCAAAGAGCTGTGGGAAAACTTTATGTAATATAATATATGTAAAATAGAATCTCCAAAGAAAAAAGGAATAAGAAAAAGAGATAAAATAACAAATAAGTTAAAGAGTAAAGTGGTTAAAAAAATGCTATGCTAATAGTAATCAAAGGAAATCTGGGGCACCTATATTACGTTAGGCTAAGTGAATTTAAGAATAAATAATATTACCAGCAATAAAGAGAGGCATTATATGATATAAAGGGATCAATTCATTAAGAATACATCATCCCAAATATTTATGCATTTAATAGTAGCACCTACAATCCATCAAGCAAAAACCAAAAAAACTAAGATCACTCCAAGGAGAAACAGACAAATCCATAATGTGTGTTGAATATTTAAATATCCATTGTGAATACTGACAGACCAAGTAGACAAAAACCTCATAAGGATATGGAAGACTTGAATAACACTCTCATTAATTTGACCTAATTGAAATATATAGAACATTTCTTTGAACAAGACCAAACTGTCCATTTTTGTAAGTGCACATGGAACATTTAATAAGGAAAACCATATCCTGGAACACAAAGTGAGTCTCAGTAAATTTTAAAAGCTTCAAGTCATAGAAAATATGTTCACTGAGCAAAATGGAATTAAGTTACAAGGCAATAATAAAAAGAAATACCTCTGAGTGATTTAAGATCTGTATTTCTAAGATCTATAATCTTAAGTGAAATTAAAAAGTATTTTGAAGTGAATGAAAATGAAAACAGTGTATTAAAATGTGTGTGATGTAGCTAAAGCAATATGTAGAGGGAAATACATAGCACGTAAGTCCTATACTAGACAAAATATTGTCTCAGATTAACGACTTCAGCTTCTACTTTAAGATACAAAAAACAGGCCGGGCGCGGTGGCTCACGCCTGTAATCCCAGCACTTTGGGAGGCCGAGGCAGGTGGATCACGAGGTCAAGAGATCGAGACCATCCTGGTCAACATGGTGAAACCCCTTCTCCACTAAAAATACAAAAAAAATTAGCGGGGTGTGGTGGCGCGCGCCTGTAGTCCCAGCTACTCAGGAGGCTGAGGCAGGAGAATTGCTTGAACCCGGGCGGCGGAGGTTGCAGTGAGCCGAGGTCGCGCCACTGCACTCCAGCCTAGCGCCTGGTGATGGAGTGAGACTCTGTATCAAAAAAAAAAAAAAAAAAAAAAAAGATACAAAAAACAGAAGAGAAAATTAATTCCAAAATAAGCAAAAGAAAGAACATAATACAGGTCAGAGAAGAAAACAGTGAAATAGAAAACGGGAAAATAATAGAGGAAAACAGGAAAATAAAATCAATGAAACTCAGGCCGATTTTCAAGAAGATAAATAAAATTGCGAAAACATCATTTTCCCTCCTAAATCATCTACCTTTGTAAGTTTTTAAACATATTAGATTAGGGGATGTTTTGACTACTCTACACAATGCCTCATAAAGTGGAATAGCTTCCTATCTGGTTAGGAATAAGCAATATTTTTAGTGCTGGATGAGTACCAGGTACTATTCCCCTCTAATCATGTTTGGGTGGTTCTTTTTCAAGCCTTTGATACCTTTCTCTGCACTGTTCAGTATTATGTTGAATACTCAAGAGGGACCAAATGCAGATTCCAGGGTTCTTTATCTGCACAACTCTCTCCTCTCCAGTATTCTGCTCAGTGAGTTCTAGCTGCCTTGCTTTTCCTGGACTCTTTGCTTCATCTCTTCACAGCTCAGATGCTCTGCCTTTGTTTCCTTTTCCTGTGCTGTGGCCTGGAAACTCAAGGTACTAAGCCAGGGCAACCGTAGGCTTACCTTGTTTCCTATCTCTCAGGGATCACCGTTCTTTGTTGCTGGACATACAATGTCTTGCAGACTTTTTAAGATATATTTATTCCCTTTTTATTGTTTCAGTGAGGGTTAATGGAATATCTGTTATTCTGTCTTGGCTAGAAGGAGAATCTTAAATCTGTTTTGTTTTTAAATCTATGTCTATCATATTATGTTGTGTCTTCTCTTTGTATTTCTTTTCTGTGGCCCCATCCCATTTGCTAGGCCTTTAAGAAATCATTTGAGTTTTTGTCTCCTAAATTGAAATGGAATTTATACAGCCTACATTTTTTCTTTTAGTGGTTGCACTAATAATGGCAGTCAAAAAGGGTTTAATTGCTAAAGAACACTCATAGGACCTAGAATTACAGTGATTACAAACTTATGGTTTTCTTTAGGAAAAGGATATTGTATAGTCACTTAGGAAAATTTAATACTCTAAGATAACAATTCATGAAGTGTTTTGATATCCAATATTTGTTTGTAGTGATATGATACCAAAATAAACATTGAAATCAGTCAAAGTAGCATCGAGAATGTGTTTATAAAATACAAAACTATTACTGAGCTTTTCAAGTTTCACTTTTCATGCTACTGTTGTTTAAATATTGCATGTCACCTTGATTTGATCCATAAATCACTTAAGGCAATTCATAATACATATAATAAATTGAGATTGTCAATGCTGTCTAGACAAAGTCAACCAGAAATTTATCTGTAACAGAAGTTGAAACTATTGCTTGTATCAACAAAGGCCGTAGGAAACTGTGAGTTACCTTAGTAGAAGGGTTTTAGAAAAAATTGTTTTTGTATAGAATTCTGGCTTGAGGTTAGCGATTTTCAGAAGAGTTAAGGAAGAAAACTTTACTCTGGATTGGATACTCAGAGACTGGGGTTATTCTATCTTGGTAAATCATATCCAGAAGGAGGGAAAACTAGACTGAGGTTGAAATCAGCCACTCATCTGAGCTATAACAGGGGTGTATTTAGACAGTTTTGTGGTTTGAACAATATCAATATTTTTGCCTGTATTTGGACACAGTTTTGGAGTGGTCCTGTCTTCGGCTCAATCCATCATAGTCACAAATTGTCCTTGTCTGATATTGATATTCTCTGAAATTATGTTACAGAGGAGAACATCAAGGCCTAGCTCTAAGTGCCAGGCCAGCCCCTAGCTGTCAAGGACAGCTTTTCTCTTTTCCAAGATAAATTAAAATGAAACCAGGTAAGGGAGAGCAAAGAGGAGTAAAGAATAGAAAACTGTGTTAAAATAGAAAGAGTGATGAGTGTACAAAATGTGTACCATCAGATTATTCAGGGTTCTCCAGAGAAACAGAACCAATAAATAGAAAGTATATAGAGAATTGTTTTATGAAATTGGCTTTCTCTAATATGGAAGCTGTCTAGTCCCAAATCTTCAGGATGAGCTGGTAGGCTGGAGATCAGGGAAGAACCAATGTTGCAGTTCAAGTTCATCTTCTGACAGAATTCTCTCTTTCAGGGGAGGTCAACCTTTTGTTCTACTCAGGTGTCTACTGATTGGAGGATGCCTGCCCATGTTAAGGAAGGCAACTGTTTTACTCAAAGTTGAATTTAAATGTTAATCTTGTTCAAAACACCCTCACAGAAATATCCAGAATGTTTGATCACATATCTGGGCAATGTGGATCAAGCCAGTTGATACAAAATTAACCTTCATAACCATGAAATGTTATACACATACTAGAAAAGGAAAACAAGCAGTTATGTGTCTGATAGGGTCTGAAAACTAGTGGCTCTGGAGAAGCACAATCCTTCCTGCTACTGAGACCAGAGATACCTCCTTTTTCCTGGCTCTCATAAAATGGATAGACCAGTTACCTGGCTGTTGGACAAGACATCAGTCTGCGTTCAAAGCAATACATCTCTGGGTATACTGGTTTGAAAATGTGCCCTACTCTGTTCCTCTAACTTGTTATATTCAGTCAGATCACAACATACTTTGAGGCTGAGATTCTATAGGAGAGGGTGCTCTTGTCTGCAAGACAGCTTGCATTATCGGACTTCAGAAGTTAGTGATGAAAGGCTGCTCTCTCTGATATTTTATCTTATGCACATGAGCATGTCCGTCTGCAGGATAAGGCAAGTTTTGAAGTATAATTGGTCTTTGAATGATGTGGGGATTGGGACACTGCCCCTACTCCCTACCCCCAACCCCCACACAGTCAAAAATCCATGTATACTTTTGATTTCCTGAAAACTTAAATGACTGATAACCTCCGGTTGTCTGGAAGCCTTAATGATAACTTAAACAGTCAAATAATACATATGTGTGTGTTATATGTTTTATAGGCTGTATTCTTACAATAAAGTAAGCTAGAAAAAAGAAAATGTTATAAAAATAGTCATAAGGGAGAGAAAATACATTTATAGTGTTGCACTGTACTTAGCCACATGGTAGGTTGACATCCGTTTGCAAGATGATTTGTCTGTCTGAAATGGTGGGCAACCGTAACTGCAGACCTCAATCTAGGGTGTATATCAAGCAGTCCAACTTTTTTTTTTTGTAATGCCATAATTTTTCTCTGCCCCTCAGAAGCACTTCCAGTGGCACTGGTGGCACTTTATATCAAAGTTTATGGTATTGTGCTAAACACAATGAAAAATAGGTGAGAACAGTGAGAAATCACTTTTTACTACCATGTGCAAGTTACTGGAGATAGAAACTACTCAGGTGGAGATGATTAGCATGATAGGGGCTTTGAATTGGATAATCACACTTAAGCTCACTGCAATAGCAACAAAGTATGGTTATAAAATGATTACACTAGTATAGTTACTGTTATACAGTTATGATTTAATACTGCATCTTTACATTTGTTTACATTTATCTCAGCTGCCAATGGTACCCTATATGGTCTGTGTTTGTATGTGAGTTTTGATGTATTTAACTTTTTATTATAGACATATATATATTTTATTATAGTACATGATAAAATACACTAGTATCTACACACGCTTTATGCATTCATGACATACCAACCGTTTTCTTATTTTTTTTTTGACATTTCTAGGCTATGTGGTTCATCCATGAAATTTTTCAAATTGTCCCAAACCTTCACAAATTTCCCCAGTATATTTATTGAAAAAAAATCTGCATATAAGTGGACTCATGAAGTTGAAACCTGTGCTGTTCAAAGCCCAACTGTATATTTTGTAATTCAGATTGTGAAATTGTGAGCCAGATTGATAATATAATATTTAGATCAAATACATGGCTCAGAAACTCACTAAAAAATTTCTATATCTTGTAATACCCCTCAACTATTTGTAGGGAATAACTGTTTCAGTAACAATGGAGAAGCATTTATGCTTGGTTGTGATATGAGAAGCAGTCTATGCCTAGGAGCAGTATCATTTTAGATCTTCCAATAAGAAGTCATAAACTTTTTAAAAAGCTTTTCATACGTTCACTTTTACTTTAGGTTTGCATTTGTGGCTAAATCTCTTGCTTTGTTCTCACATTGCCTTGTATCTATTTTTCATTCCTTCAGCTACATTTCAAACTTCTTTTAGGTAGAAGTCCTGGGTTCTGTTTACTTTGCAGTGGTGGCATGGCCTACAAAAGAGTTGCATAAATTGGAAGTGTGTGGCATTTACAAATATTGTTGTATGTACAAAAGGAGAAAGGAAATTGTGAATATATTGACACATGAATAAATACCAGGTAGGGAGAGAAAGAAGTTCAACTCACCTTAGTCCATCTTAGGAAAAAAAAAAAATGCTGGGCAAAGTAGCTCATGCCTATAATCCCAGCACTTTGGGAGGCTGAGGTGAGTGGAACACAAGGTCAGGAGATCAAGACCATCCTGGCTAACATCGTAAAACCCTGTCTCTACTGAAAATACAAAAATTAGCCAGGCATGGTGGCACACACCTGTAGTCCCAGCTACTTGGGAAGCTGAGGAAGGAGAATCGCTTGAACCTGGGAGGCAAAGGTTGCAGTGAAATGAGATCTCGCCACCACATTCCAGCCTGGGTGACAGAGCAAGACTCCAAAGAAAAAAGAAAGCTCTGGGAAGACTCCATTTTGTGCTCACATGTCTCTGGTTAGTGTTTACAATGAAAACAGCAAGTTCCAAAGGAGTAGTCTGCACTGTAATTTTTATCCAGTAACTGAATTGAGGAGATAAGACAGCACGCAAGTATAAACTGAACACTTGATCTTTTCTTTTTCAGTAGTGTGGTATCTCTGAGTTTCTTCTCTCTGGTCCTTTATTATGTGACAGTAAGAGGAATACTAAGCAAGTAATTAGAAGATTCTATGTTCTGGATCGACCACTTATTACATCTCTAACATTAGACAAGTCACTGTGTTAAAAGATTAGAGTTCTTAATCTGAAAATGAGGGAAGTAATTCTCACTCTGCGTGTAATGCTGTTGTCAAGAGATGTGGTGACTATGATGGGCATCTATAGGCTATAAAGTCCTAAAAAGTGATTGAAATTCTATTTGTATCTCAGCTCTGCAGGAGCAATAATTTCTTATCTGTTCATCTTGTGCCTGTAACTTTGTTTAAATGTGAGTTTCTGGGGTCCTCCTGAGACTGTAAATGTCAGACGCACTAAAGAATGGAGGCAATTATCCAGATAATTTAGAATACCAGAACACTGTGTGTGGCGTATCCAAGAGACTGGGAGTGAATAATATGAGCGAGGCATCCAGGAGCAAGGCCATGTAAGATCTGGTAGGCCATGCTAAGGACTTTGAAACTTATCTTGAGTTAGACGGAGAATCTTTGGGAGTGTTGACAGCAGAGAGTGACATGATGGGATTTCTGTTTGAAAGGATAACTCTGGAGAATGTGCAGCTAGCCTCCAAAGATGGAGCCCAATGGCCCACACTCTTCAGAAGCCATATTTTTCAAAAGTCCTCTCCTACCACCCTGAGTCTGGGCTGGCCTTTGACATATGTTACCCAATAAGTATGACCGAAGAGATGTTACGCTCATTACACTTCTAGCATTTATGAGGACTGTTCACTTCTGCTTCCTCTTTCTTGAACCACTCACTTTGGGAGTCTTTAGCTACCATAGAAGAAGCCTGGTTACTCTGCTGAAAGATCACACAGAGAGGACAGGCCCTGAGACTGCATAAGAGAGGGAGGTCCAGCTTTCTCACTGCCCAAGTCACTCTCTACCTCCAACTGTGTTAAAGACACAAAGTGAGAGCAGCCAAATAATCACTCAGCCAAGCCCAGTCCACACTCAGAACCATGAAAAACAATAAAATCATTGTTGTTTTCAAGTTACTTGGCCCTAATAAAGTTTGTCACATTGCAGTAGATAACCAGACTACGAAAGTGGAAAGGCAAAAGAAGAAACAGAGAGATGACTTAGAGGCTTATTCAGTTTCCAGGTGAAAGATAATGACTGAGTTCTCAGACTGAGTTCTAGAGGTAAGAAGAAGTTAGAGACGACACGGTCTGTTAATGGATTACTGGTGGGTTTTGGGATAAAGATGAGAATCAAAGGTTACTCTATATTTGTTGGCTGGAACAACTAGGGTAACAGTGCTACTACTTAGACTTGAAAAAAAACTTAGGGGCTTCTAGCGCTGCCCGTCCGAGTTGAAGATGGCAGCAGTTGTTGTGTCTCCGATTTCTTAGCTGCTGGGTCGGTCCCACTCCCAGCTGGGACGGCCTATGTTGAGTGCTGCCTGTGGCGGAGAAGGCTCAGCTCACATGTGAAAGACGCTTATCTTCTTGGTCAAGCTCCCCAGGGTGGGAGTCAGCATGTTGAATGTGTTCCTGAAGTCACACCACAAAGAGCAGGAGAGACTCAAGTTCATCTCCAGCCCCCATCTCCACATTAGGACCAAGCCATTTCCCTAGGGAGAGGGTAACCATACCCTATTCCATAATCCTCGTGTGAATCCACTTCCAACTGGCTATGAAGATGAATAAAGAGAGTCTAGACCACTACTCAGGCACTGGGGACCACAGCACTGGTTTGGAACATTACCCTGCACACAGACCAGAAAAAGTATATGGGAACTTAAGCTCATCTTCTTTACCTGTATTAAATGATGACAGGTATACTGATCTTCCATCCCTTTGCTTGTGGCAGGAGATGGCTTAAATAAATAACTTAAACTTAAAAAAAAAAAAAAAACAAACCTTAGGGAAGAACAGATTTTAGAAGTGCAAACAGAAGTTTAGCTATTAGCTGTCACTACTAATATGACTATTAG
Organism: Alouatta palliata; assembly: GCA_004027835.1. Classification (NCBI taxonomy): domain Eukaryota; kingdom Metazoa; phylum Chordata; class Mammalia; order Primates; family Atelidae; genus Alouatta; species Alouatta palliata. The sequence continues at coordinate 26,548 of PVKV010006891.1, read as the reverse complement.
ATATTGATAGATACCAGAGGGCATGCCAGAGCTGAGGTCTCATTATTGGAGTCACTAATTTATGGACGACATTAATACATGGTTCTGTGTGAGATCACCTGGAGAGGAACTGTTGTTAGAGATTAGACATGGTCCAAGAGGGAGCCCTAGAGTATGCCAATATTTGGAAGTCTGGAGCATGCACAGCATCCAGAGAAAAGGGAGAGGATGAGAAGAAATCGTCAGTGAGAGTGAAGGATAATCCAAGAAGTGTGTTGTCTTGTCTCCAAATCCAAGTGAACAGGTGTTTCAAAGAAGAAAGTGTGAAGAGTTGGGTTAAATACTGCTGAGAGATCATGGAAGAAGAGGGCTAACCATGACTATTAGATGTGGCAATATGATTGTCATTATTGATCAAGAGCAAGATTAGCTTCAGTGGGATGGTGGGGATAAAAGCTTGAACTGATGAGTTCAAGAGAGAGTGAGTGATTAAAAATAGTGGCAGCAATGAGGATAAAAATCATTTTATTTTATTTTTGCTATAAAATGGAGCAAGAAATATGTGGAAAGCTGATGGTATGGGAGTTGCAAGAGGGTTTTTAAGAGGTGGGAGTTGTAACATGATTGCTGTCATTAGAATGCTCCAGTGAACACACAGAACTTGATCACAGGGGAGACAGTCTCGGTAATCTCAGGAGCAAGTTTCTGAGTAGGTGAGCAAGGCTGGGATCCAGGACACAGGTGGGGGAATTGACTTCATCTAGGAGAAAGGCTGTTCTTTCATAATAAGAGGAGGGTTGTGGTGTGTATGAGCACAGATGCTTGATCTCGGTGGACTTGGTGGACTAGGAGGAGGAGGATGTCTTCTGAGGGCTTCTGTTTTTGCTGCTAGAACATTTGGAGGGGAGATGTTAGAGTACTGAGGAGAAAAAAATATCGTGAAATAGTCATCTGGGTAGAGTGAATAGGCTAGACATTCAGAAGCATACCTGCAGTTCTGAGTTTCTGTTTCTCCACCGAAGAGTGATTTCACCTTGACCCTCTGTCCTGTTGCTACACGGTCTGCGGATGTGTCCAAAAGTCATGTTGAAATTGTTCTAAACTGATGTTGTCATAGAGCTCATGTATACAGGCTTAGTGAATTGCCCCAAATTTCATATCTTCTGGGGACAGATTCAGGATTGGTGTGCTGCTCTGTGAGACACTGATCAGGACATTCTGTTAGACTCTATATAGGCAGAATGCTGAAGGACCTTTGCCAGTTGTTGTGAAAATTTTAGCAGCATTACCATGTAGAATATTGCAAAAAATATGAGTCCACACTGGAAATAGAAGATACGTTTGCTCTGTTTATGTCTGCTGAGTGTTGAAGCCATTCAGCTGGCCTTGGTTCTTCTATCTTGCTGCTTTAGCATTCTTGATAACACATTTTCATCCATCAACAAAGGTAGGTTTTTCTCCTTGGTTATTTTTTTTCTTCCTGGCTTATTCTTTACTTATCAAAGAATAACCACAGAATCCCAAGAAAGCCTTGAATAGCATGAGTTTTGAGTAGTGTTCACAAAAACCTGGAGTCTTATGTTTCTGTCTTCCCTAAGAACAATTTACACACACACACACACACACACACACACACACACACACCCCTTGTGAATCTTTCTAATAGCCACTAATCTTTTAAAAGACAAAGATTCAATTATTCAAATGGTTAAGTTTAAAAAACACTTCCAGCAGAACTTGTCTAAGCTTAAAAATACACAGGTTGCTGTAGATTTTTTCATACATAGAACTATCTAGCATTATGGAAGAAATAGAGACAGTCTAGTGATAGAGCTCCTGGATAGGTAAGAGGGTGACATGATTTGTCTTTCCCAGTGCCAAAAAAATAAAAAATAAATAAAACCCATCATGACCATCTATTTTTGAGCCACAAGTTAAGTAAAACCATAGTTGTATGAAATAAACTCTTACTAGCTAGAACAATTAAGTATTCACAGGTCATGAAACACATTGACAAAAAGAATATCATTATAAAAGATAAGTTTTTAGCTGGGTGCGGTAGCTTACACCTGTAATTTTAAGGAATTGGGAGGCTGAATGGAGAGGATCACTTGGGACCAGTAGTTCGTGACCAGCTTGGGCAACATAGTGAGATCCCCATCTCTAAAAAAGTTAAAAATTTAGTCAGGTGTGGTGGCACACACCTGTAGCTTCAGCTACTTGGAAGGTTGTGGTGGGAGGACCACTTGAAACCAGGAATTCGAGGCTGCAGTGAGCTATGATCATATCACTGCATGCCAGCCTGGGTGACAGAGTTAGACCCTGTCTCTAAAAAAGATAAAATTTTGGTGCTAGCTCAGAAACGCTCTGAGCGCTCTAATGTTAAATAAAATCCTTTAGCCAATTTCAGAATGTCATTTTCTCCACTTCAGTGTATTTGCAATTTTAGACCAAATGTAGGACTTTTCACTTGGGAATAAAAACCTCTGGCTTTGAGTCACTGAACTGTCTAATGGAATAAGTAGTAGAAGCGTTCAGAAGTGATAACGGGCAGACGAACTAAACATGCTCTTTAGCGTCCTCAGCTTCTCTAGGGAATACATATTTCATTCTGTGGAACGAGAATCAGCTTTTGAAGTAACAGTGATAGCACCAGAATTTTTTCAGCTCTGTGCTTCTAGAGACACTACCTATTCTAAGTAATTGAACTTTTGAAAATGGGGCTAGGCTGAGGTTTAGATTCAGATGAATGCCTGACAGAAAATTATTTGGGCCTGTAATAAATGGATGTGGTGGGGCATAGCAAATGCCAATTTTTCTGAGAACCCTTGGCTAAGACAGAGAGAGTGTATGTTCTATCCCCTGTCTCCAGAGCCTGGAGGGTGTCTGAGGATGCTTGCCACACAGAATATAAGATGGATAATTCAAGCTTTCGATGTAAACACTGAGGATTCGAATTGTAACTACAGATGGATTAAGCAGTGTTAAAGTCCCTTGGTTTTCATTCTTACCAGTAAAGTGAAGCCACATGATATTAATTTGCATTTTAATTGTCTTCGAATGTTTCATGTTTCTTCTAATTGAAATATAAAATGATGTAATTTTGGGCATTTTTCTGACCTACTGATCCTAGGAATGAAGGAGGGACTCCGGCACTTTACTAATAGTCAAGCTTTCTTAGGATGCACATATCAGAATGTTTTGAGCTTAGAAGCAAAGTAGGAAGAAGGCCGTTAGAATAAACACCTGCTAGTAAAGGGTCAAAGCAATGCTTGCAATAAGGGGAAAGTATTTGTTCTCTTTCATATACATATATGTGTTTTATTCAGAAGACACGGTGAGACTGCTTCTAATTCCATTCTGTCTACAACAGGATATAAATACAAATCTACAATTTTAAAAACTAAAATAAGTTAATTTCTACAGAACCAAAAAGTCTGCAATTACTAAATAGTGGTCCTGGCAATTATTATACCCCTTACTTGAGGGGTTTAGATAAGCAATATCTAGAAGTGGCTAACGTAATTCTAATCTTAAGGTCCATGGGAAATATTTTATAGAGAAAAGACCAATAATAACAAACTGACTTCTAGAAAAAAAATGCCATTTTTAGATGATTCAATAAATCCAGCTCCTCAAATGCTCCCTTCTCCCATAAATAGTTATATGAAGGATAAACAATTAAACATAAAGCAAAAATACAGCAGCCGGATATTTTTACTTACTTGACTCCTAGCAGTTGGGTTCAGATAAGGTCTTGGGTTTTCTTGGGGTCTAGGCAGAGAGAACTGTGCAGAGCTTTTGCTGCTTTTCTTGGAGTTCTTGGATGAATTCGGGGAAGTAGCAGACTGGGAAGAGTTTTCCAACCACTGAGTGTGTTGAGTCCCCCTGGTCATCCAGAGAGTAAGAAGGAACTGAGGTGTACTAAGTCATTTCTGTCCTTGAGGGTGGCAGAGTTGATGATTTGGAGAAGATAGAAAGATTCTCCCCGGTGCAGCAGCAGGAAGCACGCCCAGTTCTATACCATAGGCACATTGAGATAGAAAGAGATGAATAGTAAAAGTTTGTTATTCTCCTTATCTTTCATTACTGTTGGTCAAAATAGGTTTTAAAACTGAGAAATCAAGTAATATCACTGAAAAAGTATGTTCCTCAAAAATTGGATGACAGAGAAGTAAAGGAGGAAAAGGAACAAAAGGGAACAATATTAATTCTGTTATAATCATATAATGTATTAAGGCAAATACTGTAGAAAATGCCAATAAATAAAGTATCATTTAGATATACAGGTATAAAAGTAACCACTGGAACAAAAATATTAATTGTAGACATTATTTGAAGAAACAGACTAAAAACAAAATAAAACAAATAAAGCAGAAGAAGACATAGTAAAAAGAGAAAACATAAAACTTAAAGTATAATAGAACATGTGATGACAGAGATAAGACCAAGATAATGTATTGATCAATACAAATGGTCTAAGGAACCCACAAAAAAAAAACTTTCTGATTGAATTACAAAGCAAAACACAAATAATAGTTGCCTCATAAGATACATCTTTAAAAAATAATTTAGACACCGGGCATGGTGGCTCATACCTCTAATCCCAGCCCTTTGGGAGGCCAGGGCAGGTGGATCATGAGGTCAGGAGTTCAAGACCAGGGTGGCCAACATGGTAAAACCCTATCTCTACTAGAAGTACAAAAATTAGCTGGGCCTGGTGGCGGGCTCCTGTAATCCAGCTACCTGGGAGGCTGAGGCAGGAGAATCGTTTGAACCTGGGAGGCAGAGGTTGCAATGAGACCAGATTGTGCCATTGCACTCCAGGCTGGATGACAGTGTGAGACTACATCTCCAAAAAAAAAAAAAAGTTAGACATGCTGAAACTGAAAGGATAGGAAAAGACATAACAAGAAAATACAAACAGGCCAGGCAGGGTGGCTCATGATTGTAATCCCAGCACTTTAGGAGGCTGAGGCAGGAGGATCGCTTGAACCCAGGAGTTTGAGACCAGTCTGGGCAACAGGCCAGGCAGGGTGGCTCATGATTGTAATCCCAGCACTTTAGGAGGCTGAGGCAGGAGGATCGCTTGAGCCCAGGAGTTTGAGACCAGTCTGGGCAACATAGCAAGATCTCATCTCTACAAAAATAAAAAAATTATCTGGGCATTGTGGATGCATGCCTGTAGTTCTAGCTACTTGAGAGGCTGAGATGAGAGGATTGCTTGAATCCAGAAATTTGAGGATGCAGTGAGCTATGATCACACTACTGCACTCCAGCCTTATTAACAGAGTAAGATCCTATCTCTAAACAAACACACAAAGGAAATACAAGCAAAAAGTAAAGGACTTATCATCTTAACTTCATACTAGGGTAAAATTAAATAAAAATAGATTACATGAGAAAGTGTAATAATCTATTAATATCTGTGCACCAAATAATATGGTATCTGTGTTCATTAGGCAAAGACTATGAGAAATACAGATGAAAAACTCATTAAGGATAGTCTTTGGTCCACTATTATCCAATCATGTCAGATAAAGCAAACAAAATTTAAGCAAGACTACAAAAGGTATAAATAACTTGAATAATGATATGGGTTCATATGCTTAGAAAACAGATGTTATGTCCTTTTTAAGTGTCCATGGAGCTATAAATAAAAATTGACCATATATTAACATAATCTCAGTAAACTTCATAAATTTAAAAACTCATTTTCTGATCAAATTTAATATTAATGAATTTATGAGATTATTGCACAATAAGGCAACATCTATTACAAGAAAATAAAAAGTATAAAAAACAGACAAAAAGCATTCTTAAAAATTATTTGGTAAAAGAGAAAATCTGTACCACATAGCAAAATAACTGGAATACAAAAATAATTGGAAGACTATATATCTGGACCTTTGGCATACAGATCAGATAAAATAATTATCTAAATAATCAAGAAAAAAAAAAGAAAAAATTAAAACGCCCAAGAACTTAGAAAAACTAAAATAAACTTATTGGAAACAGAAGGAAAAAAGTAAATAAAAATGATAGAAACTGAAAACCATCGGAAATAATGAATAAATCTCACATTACTTATTTGGGGGAAAAAAAACAGACCATAAAACTATTAAAACCGTCAGCAAAACCAGTCAAAGAATAAAGAGGGGAGTATGCCAATAAACCATAAAAAATGATAATGGGGAAATAATAATAATTGAAAGAGGCAAAAGAGATGGCTGTATCCAAATTATGCTATTTAATTTCATGAAATACGCTTTCTACAGAATGTGAATGGTCTAAATTGCCCCCAGAAGAAATAAGACAATAGCATTAAATGTTTTGTTTTGTTTTGTTTTCTGTGCCAGGCACTGTTCTGAGAGCTTACATACCTTAATTCTTTTATTCTTTGCAACAAACTTATGAGGTATTATTATTTTTATTGTTTTAATTATTCTTATTTTTCAAATTAAGAAATAGAGGCACAGAAGAAGCGATCTGCCTAGGGACACACAGCTGGTAAGTGATGACATGAAGAGTCTAACCATGGTTTTCTGGCACCAGATTCCATGCTTTCAGCCAGTTTACTACATTGACAGTAAGAAAACATAAGTAAGCCAACCGCCACAGAAGGAATAAGAGTTGCTGTCAAACTGCTACTTCCTGGAAAAAATCAGACTAGAGAGTGGCAAAGAAAATTGTCCTATGCTTTGAATTTAATCTAATCAATGCTCTTTGACCATTTCTAGATAAGAGAAACAGAAAAACTCCTAGGTTTTTTTTTTTTTTTTTTTTTTTTTTTTTTTTTTTTTTTTTTTTTTTTTTTTTTTTTTTTTTTTTTTTTTTTTTTTTTTTTTCTGAGACAGAGTCTTGCTCTGTCACCCAGGCTGGAGTACAGTGGTGTGATCTCAGCTCACTGCAACCTACACCTCCCCGGGTTAAGGCAATTCGCCTGCCTCAGCCTCCCAAGTAGCTGGATTACAGGTGCACACCATCACGCTCCGGCTAATTTTTGCATTTTTAGTAGAGACAGGATTTTACCATCTTAGCCAGGCTGGTCTCTCAGGTGATCCACCTGCCTCAGCCTCCCATTAGTTTCTTTTATGAAGCAAACATAACCTTGATATTAATGCCCCCAAAATATAGTACTTAAAATGTCAACAAGCCAAGCTTGTATGTGGTTGATAATAAAAGTATTCCAAGTAAACAAAATTCTAAGCAAACAATTGATTGACATGTTAACAGCATAATAAATTGCATTTTATTCTGGTTATATAACAAAGATTCAGTGCTGGGAAACTAGTAATTTATCAACTAATCCATAAAAATATAATAATCAAACATATAAATAGATACTGAAAGTTAAATTGATGAAAGTTAATATTTCTGATTAGAAAACATTGTGGTTAAATAGTAATGTCTTGAAGCAGGAAATAGAATTGCAAATGGATAGTATATGCAGTGATTATTAGAGTGGTACACCAAGTGATATGTTCCTCATATTGATAAGGAAGCTAGAAAAATAAAGTTAAATATTGAGAATTAAAAGAATAACACAATGTGATTTTGAAATACACTTCTGAGAATGGCTATAATTAAAAAGACCAAACATAAGAATATTGACAGGAATGTAGAGGAATTAGAACTCTCATATATTGCTCTTGTGGGTGTAAACTCAAACAGTCGCTTTGAAAACCAGTTTTGTAATATCTCCTAACACTAGATGTTTACATATTCCTTCACCCAGAAATGTTATGTATCCTTATAAATATTTATATAAATATGTCAGAGAGAAATGAGTATATGTGAACACCTAAAGACACATGTCCAAAATATGTTTATAAAATTCTTTGTACAATAAGTAACAGCTTATTCATAACAACCCTAAATTGTAAACAATGCAAATGCCCATCAACAGTAGAATGGATAGATATATTATGGTATATTTATTTAATGGAAAGCCACACAGTTGCAAAATAAAACTGCTACCTACAACAACATTGATGAATCTCACTGTCATAAGATGAGTGAATAAAACCAGACATGAAATACTATGATTCCATGTATATGAAGGCAAAAGAGAAAACATTAATATATGGTCGTAGAATAGGTGCTATGGGGGATCGGGAGGAGTAGGTTTTGACTGGGAAGACATAAAGGAACTTTTTAGGCTGCTAAAAATCTGTATGGTCATTACAAGCGTTTACACATAGATAAACACTCATCATACTATACACTAAATATCTGTGCTTTTTGTGCATCTCAGACTTCAATAAAACATTACAAACTCAAATGTACATGAACTGATAAACACTCATCATACTATACACTAAATATCTGTGCTTTTTGTGCATCTCAGACTTTAATAAAACATTACAAACTCAAATGTACATGAACTGATAAACACTCATCATACTATACACTAAATATCTGTGCTTTTTGTGCATCTCAGACTTCAATAAAACATTACAAACTCAAATGTACATGAAGTAAATTATATAAAGGAAATTTTGAGAGTTTTGAATATAACACAAAGATTTCTGTTACACATACAGCATCACGGACAAATCTTTAATTTAGGAAAGGTAAGACAGGTATGATACTAGTTAACCAGGAAAGGATGTAATTAAGAAATCCACAAAAAGGAACATAAATACTGATTATTCAGTTGCATGAGTGAGGAAAATTTTCAAACTAACAAAATTAAGGCACAAATAAAAAATATTTGAAATAAATGGAAACAGAAACACAAGATACCAAAATCTCTAGGACGCAGCAAAAGCAGTATTAAAAGTTTATAGTGCTAAACGTCTACTTCAAAAAGTTAGAAAGCTCTCAAATTAATGACTTAACCATCTCACCAAGAGAAAACTAACCCCAAAGGTAGCAGATGAAAAGAAATAACTATTATAGCAGAACTGAATAAAATTGCGACTCAAAAATATATACAAAAAAAATCAACAAAATCAAAAAACAATAAATGAGATTGATAGAATGCTAGCTAGATTAACAAAGCACAAAAAAGAGATGATCCAAATAAGTTTAATCAGAAACAACAAAGGTGGCATTACAAATGATCTCACAGAAATACAAAAGAAAGATCCTCAGAGACTACTATGAACATCTCTATGCATGCAAATTAGAAAATCTAGAGGAAATTGATAAATTCCTGGAAAAAACCTCCCAAGATTGAATCAGGAATAAATTAAAACCCTGACTACACCAATAATGAGTTCCAAAATGGATTTGGAAAAAAGACAAAAATAAAGCCAAACAAACACCCCTGTTAGCCCCCAAAAGCCCAGAGCAGATGAATTCAATCCAGATTCTACCAGAAGTACAAAGAAGAGCTGGTACCAATTCAACTTGAAGTATTCTAAAACATTGAAGAGAAGGTACTCTCCTCTAACTCATTCTACAAGGCCAGCATCACCCTGATACCAAAACTTATACCTATGTAACATTCCTGCAAGTTCTGCACATGTACTCCAGAACTTAAAATATAATAATAATAAAAAAAAAAGAAAAGAAAACCAGATACAATGAAAAAAGAAAACCACAGGCCAATATCCCTGATGAACACAGATGCAAAAATTCTCAGTAAAATACTAGCAAACCAAATCTAGCAGCACATCAAAGAGTTAATCCACCACAATCAAGTAGGTTTTATTCCTGGGAAGCAAAGTTGGTCCAACATTGCATAAATTAATAAATGTGATTCACTACATAAACAGAATTAAAAACAAAAACCATACGATCACTTCAATAGACACGGGAAAAAACTTCAATAAAATCCAACATCCCTTTATGATTAAAACCCTTGAGAAACTAGGCATTGAAGAAACATGCCTGAAAATAATAACAGCCATCTAGGACAAACCTGCAGCCAGCATTGCACTGAATGTGCAAAAGCTGGAAGCATTCCCCTTGAGAACTGGAACAAGACATGAATGTCCACTCTCACCCATTCTATTCAACACAGTACTGGCTAGAAATCCTAGCCAGAGCAATCAAGCAAAAGAAAGATAAAAGTCACCCAAATAGGAAAAGAAGCCAAATGATCTCTCTTTGCTGATAATATGATTCTATACCTAGAAAACCCTAAAGACTCCACCAAAAAGGTCCTTGGAACTGACAAATGACTTCAGTGAAGTTTCAGGATACAAAATGAATGTGCAAAAATAAGTAGTATTTCTACACAACAATAATATTAAAGCCAAATCAAAAATGCAACCCTATTCACAACAGTCACACACAGAAATAGAAAATACTTAGAAATACACCTAACCAAGGAGGTGAAATGTCTTAATGAGAAGAACTACAAAAAATTACTGAAATAAATCAGAGATGATACAAACAAATGGAAAAATAATCTACGGTCAGGGATTGAAAGACTCAATATCATTTAATGTCTACAGAATTAAAGGTATTCCTATCAAATTACTAATATTTTTTTTCCACAGAACTAGAAAAAAGCTACTCTAAAATTCATATGGAACTAAAAAAAGAACCTGAATAGCTGAAGCAATTTGAAGCAAACTGAACAAAGCTAGAGACATCTTATTGCTCAACTTTAAGTTATACTATAAGGCTACACTAACAAAAACAGCATGATACTGGTACAAAAACAGGTACACAGACCAATGGAACACGGTAGAGATCCCAGAAATAAAGCCACACACTTAATGCAGCCATCTGATCTTTGACAAAGTTGACAAAAATAAGCAATGGAGAAAGGACTCCCTATTCAATAAATGGTGCTAGGATGACTGCCTAGTTATATGCAGAAAAATGAAACTGGACCCCATTATTTCACTATATACAAAAATAAACTCAAGATGGATTGAAGATTTAAATGTAATGCCTCAAACTATAAAAATCCTAGAAGAAAACATAAAAAACACCATTTTGGACTTTGGCCTTGGGAAATAATTTATGACTAAGTCCTCAAAAGTAATTGCAACAAAAACAAAAATTGACAAGTAAGACCTAATAAAAAAGAGCTTTCTGCACAATAAAAGAAACTATCAACAGAATAAACAAACAACCTACAGAATGGCAGAAAATAGTCACAAACTATGCATCTGACAAAAGGTCTAATATCCAGAATCTATAAGGAACTTAAACAATCCAACAGGCAGAAACAAAAACAACAACAACAGCAACAAAAAACAAAAACAAAAAACGTTAAAAAGTGGAAAAGTGGGCAAAAGACATGAACAGACACTTCTTAAAAGAAGACATGGCCAGGCATGGTGGCTGAAGCCTGTAATCCCAACACTTTGGGAGGCCAAGGCAGGTTGACCACAAGGTCAGGAGTTTGAGACCAGCCTGGCCAATATGGTGAAACCTTGTCTCTACTAAAAATACAAAATTTAGTTGGGTGTGGTGACAGGCACCTGTAGTCCCAGCTACTTGGAAGGCTGAGGCAGGAGAATCACTTGAACCTGGAGATTGGGAAACAGGTTGCAGTGAGCCGAGATTGTGCCACTGCATCCCAGCCTGGGTGACAGAGCGAGACTCTGACAAACGTATAAAAAATGCTCCACATCACGAATTATCAGAGAAATGCAAGTCAAAATCACAATAAAATGCCATCCCACACCAGTCAAAATGTATATTATTAAAAAGTCAAAAATAACAGATACTGGCAAGGCTGCAAAGAAAGGGTAACACATGTATTGTTGGTGGAAATGTAAATTATTTTAGCCACTGTGGCAAAGAGTTTGGAGATCTTTCAAAGAACATAAAACAACTACTATTTGACTCAGTAATCCCATTACTGGATGTATATCAACAAGAAAATAAATCATTCTACCAAAAAGACATGTGCACTTGTATGTTCATTGCAGCACTGTTCACAATAGCAAAGACATGGAATCAACCTAGGTGCCCATCAATGGTGGGCTGAATAAAGAAAATGTGGTACATATACACCTTGGAATACTACACAACCATGAAAATGAATGAAATTATATCCTTTGCAGCATCATGTTTAGAGCTGGAGGCTGTTATCCTAAACAAATCAATGTAGGAACAGAAAACCAAATACCACATGATCTCACTTATAAGTGAGGACTAAACCTCAGATACTCATGGACATAAAGATGGCAACAATGGACACTGGGGGCTATTAGAGGGAAGAGGAGGGAGGGGACGAGGATTGAAAAACTAACTGTTGGGTACTATGCTCCCTACCCGGGTGATGGGATCATTCATTCCCAAATCAGCATCAAACCCGTGCTTAAAGAATTAGTTTAACTGGTGTATGATATACACCTACTGTTTACTACTTTAGAATACCCTGAGCAGTTTTCCACTTGGGGGGTTAGCATGGTTTTCTTTGCTATTGCTCTCAGCAAACAATGTAGTTCATGATACACTCAGCATTCCATTTTTAAAATTGCAACTCATAAAGCTAAATCACATAAAAATAAACAAATTGGAAAAAGCAAGAACTAAATAAGAATATCATTTATAACATACCTTTTTCTGGAGGATCTTGATGAGTTCAAGCTTTATCTTATCTTTATTTTTGAGTGATTGAAATCAAAATATGGTTACATCTGTTTTAATTTGGAAGATGCTATGATTTTTTTATTTCTAAAGATCTAAGTGTCAGAAAAATTGACCAGATTTATTTTTCATCAATCTAAAACTTCTAGTTTTGCTGATATAATGTAATTATATAGCTTATGAAAATATATGGTAATACTTATTATCTATAGAGTTTTGTATAATAATATTAACTAGTCAAATCTTGGATAAAACCTAATAAACCAAGAATATTCTTGAATAATAATACTCAGAATGGCTTATTATTTCCTTAGTATAGATATGACTTTTTATTTTTACTGTAGCTCTAATTTAATGAATAATCAATTTTTTAAATTCTATTTGTTTCACCCTGAAAAAAACTACCAATGAAATTTTATTGATATTATTAGCACCATGCCAGATTCCTGGAAAATTAAAAAATACTGTACAAACTACAACTATAACCACAATTTTCATGTCATTGTAACATACTAAATTTATAGACAAACTAGTTTTTGTTAGTTAATTTTGTTAAATAAGAGTGAAAGTCATGATGAGTTGCAAAAGGGCATGATTTTTATGTAGTGCAAATCTGCAAATGTTTACAATCTATAGATCAACAGGTCACACACTGGAAGTAGTTAATATTAATGCAACAGAGGTATGATTATTTAATTGTGCCTTTTTTTCTGTTTCATTTTGAGCAAATGAAACGAAGTCTGTAGAATGTGGTGGTCAGCAGCACCAACTTTGGAGCCACATTCAAAGAGTCACTCCCCACCTAACAATCTGGGTCACAGTTCATAAGATGTTTGATCTTTCGTTGCCCCAGCTTCCTCATGTGTTAAATTGGGGAATTGTCCTTACAATCTCTTATTAGGGTCCAGTTAACTGGTACCCAGAATATTGTGAAAAGAGTCAGAGAAGCCAGCAAAATGGAGCTTAGCCAAAAACATCTCACCATCAGTTGCCTCTGCCTTAGCACAAATCTCCCCCAGGGCTCCTCAGAGCAGGCAAGTCTGTGATAAACTCAAGTTCTCTGCAGTTGGCAAGCAAAAATGAGCAACATCTGGCACTAATTACCTCACTGCCACATGCTGGTCAGCAGTGAACCACCCTGATGACTTTTTTAGTAATCAGATGCAGAGCATATTGCCTTCCATCAGGGTCAATAATTCTATGTTGCTGCTAGGCAGAGTGGATGTTTCAGGTGCCCAAGGGTTGACTCACACAGTGGCAGGTAAGGTCTGTTAAGGTAGGCAGGGACTCTTTGTGGGTGCAACAGCCTTGAAGCCTATATTTCTGTCTTCACGTATGTTAGTTTGTCCTTTTACGGTGAATACACGCTTTTTATATTTATGTTAGCTTCAGGATATTGCTCTAACGATGCATGCATATCCTTGCAAATTAGATCTTCATCAATAATATTAAATAGTTGAATTGACAACGTTGAATTAGCTTCAAAATCCATTCCCACTTTCATAAGCAATTTCAACATTGATTTGTCAATGAAATACAAAGAAGAGCTGTTCAAATCTTTAAATATGATTTCAACTGTGGTATTTTTTTCTGCAGGCTTATTATGAACAAAGTTTTATTGATGATCACATCAAGAACTTCAAAATATCATCATTTAAAAGGCTTGACCAGGAACTTCATCTTACCATTTCAAGCATAAGATCTGATATTAAAAAGAAATGTTCAGGCCGGTTATGGTGGCTTATGCCTATAATCCCAGCACTTTGGGAGGCCGAGGTGGGTGGATCATTTGACGTCAGGAGTTCAAGACCAACCTGGCCAACATGTGAAGCCCTGCTTCTACTAAAAATACAAAAATTAGCCAGTCATGGTTGCAGGGGCCTGTAGTCCCAGCTATCTGGGAGGCTGAGGCAGGAGAATTGCTTGAACCTGGGAGACAGAGGTTGCAGTGAGGAGAAATCGCACCACTGCACTCCAGCCTGGGTGACAGAGGACGAAGCGAGACTGCACCTCAAACAAATAAACAAACAAAAAACACGTTCAGAGAAACAAATTTAAATTTCTCATTTAAATTTTGAAAAGATGAGATTTGAATGTTTTATAGACATTAATTACACACTATATGAGCAAACATTGTTTTCCTAATAATTAATATAAAGTGCAATGAAAATTTTTTGTTTATCAAACACCATGTGGATATCTCTAGCATGACTCAATCTCCCACGTATTTGCTCCATTTTTCTATAGAAATATTATTTTTCTGGTGTGCCATGCATCAATAATTGGGGGAAGTACTTAACCCAAGTATGGTATAAGCCAAAACTGAAGTGCACTGCAAACATTAGAACAAGAAAGTAGATGTATATTACTATTAAGGGAAAAATCTCCAAGCATAGTAGACATTGCTAGTTCTTACCAATAATGGGTTCTTCTTTTCTTCCTTGGCATTTGGGAGACTGCATGTCTTATCATTCTCACGGTTGAGCATAAACAGTTATCTAGTTCTGGATAATATTATGTGAGAAGACATGACACGTATCACTTCTGGTGTGAGATTTTCCAGTTTTCTGTTTTTCTCTGCTTTGCAACTAACAACATTCCAGATGGTGGAGCATCAGTCACTCTGGACCATTGAGTGAGTGACTGTATGGACAAAGGAGCTGTTCTCAAACCCAACGATCTGCAGCACATCTAAACATTCAATCCACTGAAAGAGGTTATTTGTTTTCTCAGCATAAACCTAGCATATCCTGACAAACTCATCAAAATATGAAATAAAAAAGATTGTAAAATTCACTGGGGCTTATATCTAGACTAAATTAAGAATTATTAAAAGATAATAGAAAAAATAGATGATCCTGTAAAATTATGGGCAAGTATCCTGAACACAAAAGATACACAAATACTCAATATATGTATAGAAAGGTGCTTAACTTTAGTAATGAAAGAAATGCAAATAAAAACATAGCAAAAGACCACATATGTACCATAATGACTAAATGAGACAAACCCAAGCCCACATGTTAGCAAGGTTTCAAAGCAATGGAAACTCTGGCAGAAATGTCAGTTGGACCAACCATTTTGCCCAACAGTTTGGCATTATTTACTAAATTTGAATCTATTTGGTTCAGTAGCTGAGCCTATGACTCAGCTATTCCATGAAGAATCAGCTACAAATCAATGTAAAAGATGCAACACCTGAAAATAAAAGTAGAATAGATAATTAGATAATAGATAATTAGAGAGTGGTGTGTTCTCATACTGGCATATTTATTATTCACCAATAAAGGCAAACAAACTATAGCAAGACATAATACATGGGTAAATTGCATATTATAAAATTGACTAAAAAGCCATAAACAGAAGGCATATTATGTTTCCTTTTCATAAATTTCAAAACTTGCAGAAGCGTCTATTTTGTTGGAAGTCAGAATCATGTCACCATTGATGAAGAGACAGAAGTAGTGATTGTGCAGTTGCATGAGGGACTTCCTCGTGCTTCAAAATTACTGTCTTTCCTTGAGTGGTGGTTACTGAGGTGTTCATTCTGTTTTCATTTACTGTGGAGAATATTTGTTCTGCACATGTTTTCTGTGTGCTTGCTATTAGAGAGCTGGGAATGTTACTAATGCAAAAATTCTCTCTGACAAATATGTGGGCAGGCAAAGAATATAGTCTGAGAGTATGCATTTCAAGTGAATTATACTGTATGGTAAAATTATAAATGATTTTATACTATTTTTCATATTTTTACTTTATATATTTTATTATATTTTTTAACTTGGAAGGAAATAAAACTATTATAAATAAAAACAAAAATCTCAATCTTATGGCAGGCTACAACATTTCCTTCATAATTTTCTTCAACTTATACCTCTTTCATTAATTCTTATTTTTCAGAGGCATTACATTTAATATAACATTAAAAAATGTATCTTTGCATTTCCATTTGATTAAATTACTACTGTTTTAGCAGTAAAAGTCTTACTGCATGATTAGTAATTTACTTCAACTTTATTTAAAATATAAGTAGGCTTGGCTGGAAACTGAACCATCATTTTTATTAGTTTCTATTAGAAAATACATTGTGAGTTATTAAGAGTAATAAAAACAAGCTTTTAGAACTCAAAACTCCTTTGGTTAAGTTGAAATTTTTGCTTTAAGAAATTGTTTATGTGAATATCTTCTATAGTCTGTGTCATAGGAAAGCAAATCTGTTAAGTGTATATAAATGCATATTGTACATTTTATTTAATCCTTAGTTTGGCTTTGTCTGCCGATTTTTTTTCCTTAGGACACATTTTGTCATAAGAAGGTTATAGCTGAAGTAGTAGTTTTCAAAATATGTTTTGTGAAGATTACTGCTGAGAGATGTGACACACAAGAGCATGAGTGCATGCACACACACAGGCGCACACACAGGCACACACAAACACACACCCCCCTAACTCTGGTTTTCAGAAGTATTGGGGAAGTGATGTACTCTCTAACTCCACTTGGAGATTGACAGATCTCATTAGAATACCTAGGACTGCAAATCATAAACAAATGAGCCTTCTTTATTGACCTTAACACATTCTTCCCACATTTATTTAAAACAGAACATTTTCCCCACTGACTACAGCTTTCAACATTCCCAGTTCATGAAATCCTGGCTTACATCTAAGGCATATTTGGTACAGTCGTCTGTGATCATCAAGCGTGACGCGCCATTTCGTCTCTACGTAAAACATGTTTGAATAATTCTTTGCCAGAAATCTGAAGAATGACGATTCTCATCTTTCTCCTCTCCTTCCCTAAAATGCCTTTGTTTTATGCAGTTTTAACCACAGCGGTAAAGCCAGTATGTGGTCTGGATAAAATTGTTAAATGGGCTTTGTCCTACATTGTCTGCCTCTACACCCCCATTTCTGTGCCACTTCTGGAGATCTGAATCTCCCCTGCTGCATACCAAGGCCCAGCACCTCCCACCAACTTCACCTCTGATGATCAGCACGCCTCTCCAGGGCCCACAGAGCCTTTTTCCTGTGTGATCTATTATTTAAAAAGGGCCTTTCATCCTCTTATCTATTCTATTAAAACTTCCATTTTCTGGGTATGGTTGTTTGGAGAAAATCATTTTCACAATTTCACATAGTTAGAGATAGCATAGCCTAATGCATTTTTTCCCCTCTAAAATGGTAGCTTTTTATTTTCTTTTTCTTTCCTTCTTCTTCTTCTTTTTCTTTTTTTCCAAAGACAGACTTCTCAGTTTAGAATTAGAGCTAGAAAGATAATCAAGTACATTTTATCAGGAAAGAACCTGGGGAGATATTTTTCAGAATTCATGTATCAGACCATATAGCAGTGATAAACTCCAACCTTGTCTAAGTTCTGTATTGGGCTCACTCAGGTTCCAATGGCATTCGCTTGGACATCAGGAGCCACCTGTAGTAGGCATATTTCCACTTATACTTGCACTGCTTAGAATAGGGATTAAAAACAAGTTTTGGGCCAGCCCATGAGCTAATAATGGTTTTAATATTTTTCAATAGTGGAGAAAAATATCAAAATAATAATAATATTTCACAAAATATGAAAACTATATAATGTTTCTATTTCAGTGTTCACAAATAAAGTTTTATTGAAACATAGCTAAAGGCCATTTGTTTTTGTGTTGCGTGAGGCTGTGTTTGTATTACAGCAGCAGAGTCCCTAGTTGTGAGAAAGACTACATGGCCTGTCAAGCCTAAAATATTTACAACCCGGCTCTTTACACAAAAGTTTGCACACTAACGTAGAAGAGAGAAAAACATCCAAATGCAGCTGCAGGGTCACCTCACTTCACCACTTTCTGATCTGGAATACACTGCATGTGCCTTCTATCCTCACACTAACTCTAACATGTAGGTCCCTCAGGGAACAGTTTTTTTGTTTTTAGTTTGCTTCTTGAAGTCCTAAACTTTTTATTTTATAAATTGCCAAAGTAACACTTGCTTTTCATGACAAATTAAAGAGTTAAGTGATGGTTTTAGCAAAAAGTAAAACCTTCTTTACAAACTTGTGAAATTCCTCTATCAGAAGTAAGCAACATTAACCATTTGATACATATTATTCCACAAGTTGCTCTAAGCTTAGTAAAACAGAAACAAGCATGTACAGGATAGAATAATTCAATCTTTGAAAGCAGAGCTAATCTGGAGAGCAAAAAGGCAAACCTGGATAAAAGTTATGGACATATAACGTATATAACATATATACATACTTATAACACATATAACATATAACACATATACACATGCACACAAACGGTACTCCATACTTTTATAAAAAGACTTATAAGGAAGGTATAGTTATTAAAACTCACATATACACAGGTACAAAACCAATGCTCCAAACTTTTAGTAAAGGGCAATCACTGATCGGTGTTTTATAACCCATTGTTTTTAGTTGTTCCTAATAGTTTAGGATGTACCGTGATTTGTGTAGCCATTCGCTTTTGAATATACATGCATTTTTCCTTCTTACTTCTAATCTAGCTGTAATAAACACATTACGTATAAATCCTTACATAATGGAGATTTTATTTCTGTAAGATAGAATCCCCAGTGTGTCAAAACGTTTGTGGATAGAAAGGGTATAGGGGGTTGAGGGTGAGTTGGGAATGGTTAAAGGGTACAAAAAGTAGAACATATGAATAGGGTTATAATTTAACTGTACATTTAAAAATAACTAAAATAATATAATTGGATTGTTTGTAACACAAAGGATGAATGCCTGAGGGGATGATTACCCATTTTCCATGATGTGATTATTATATATTGTGTGCCTGTATCAAAACATTTCATCTAATCCATAAATATATACAAATATATACAAATACCCACAAAAATTAGAAGTACAAAATAGTTTTAAAAACATTTAAAGCAGGAGAATAGGGTTTGGAGGCAGGGAACCAAAGGCTGATTCATACTGACTTCCTGGAAATAAATCAAAAGGAAAACCCCAATTTTCCATGTCCAAAAACAGGATACTCCCTTTTCAAGCCCCAACCTTTCTGAGTGCAGATGAGAAATGAAAAGTACCTCTGATTGGTCTCCTCCTGCAATCAATCAGATATTTGCATACGGTGTAACTCTGTACTTCAGCCTTTGTGACCAATTAGACTGGTCAAGGGTCACTCCTTCATTTACATAGGGTGTAAACGAACTAATCAATGGGAAACCTATAGAGAGTATTTAAACCCTAGAAAACTCTGTAATCAGAGCTCTTGAGGCACTTGCTCGAGCTAAAGTACACTCCACAGAGTGTACTTTCAATAAATCCGTGCTTTCTTGGTTCATTCTTTCATTGCTTTGTTTGTGCATTTGGTCCAATTCTTTGTTCAAAACACCAAGACCTTGGATGACTCGTAGTCCAATAAAAAGCTAGTTTTCAGCTGGGCACGGTGGCTCACGCTTGTAATCCCAGCACTTTGGGAGGCCAAAGTGGGTGGATTACCTTAGGTTAGGAGTTGGAGACCAGCCTGGCCAATGTGATGTAGTCCCACCTCTACTAAAAATACAAAAATTAGCTGGATGTGGGGGCACACACCTGTAATCCCAACTGCTTGGAAGGCTGAGGCAGGAGAATTGCTTGAGCCCTGGAGATGGAGATTGCAGTGAGTCTAGATCATGCCACTGCACTCCAGCCTGGCGGACCGAGTAACACACTGTCTCAAAAAAATACTACATAAATAAAAATAAAATAAAAATGAATACAAAGAATACAAAGAAGATAAACACAAATGATACGTTTTTTTTTTAATACAAAGAAATACACAGAAGATAAACAACATTTTCAAGAGCACTAAAAGAAATTTGAATACATTTTATTACATCTTGAATTTTTAAAGTCAGTATTACAGTAATACCAAATCTCCATTTATATTAATTTAGTGCCCCTCCTTGATTTATGTGACAGTATATGCTGCAAATTTAACCTTGGTTGAAATTATTAATCAAAGTCCGTTTCTTGTTGTTATACTTGCCTGATTTATATTTTCATTCTTTTAATCTATCTGAGGCATTTATTTTTAGTTGAGTCGACTGTATAAAACACATAGCTAATTTTAATTTATGCAGCCAGGCGTGAGTATTTATGTTTAAATAGACAAATTTGCTCCCCATTTAAAATTGTCAATAAAACATATCTGACTAGTGTTAATTTCTTAATCTAATCTTATTTTTGTGTATATTTCCTGTGTTCTATTTTTGCTCGTCAGATTTCCTTTTCTTTGTCTTGCTTTGTGTGTAATAGAATGAGCGAGCAAGTGTCTATGTGACTGTATTTTTAAGGTTAATAGTTCTTTTAGTGGATATCTGTGTATTTACAATACTTACTCTTTTCTCTTTGTATAACTACTGTAAGCAGCATTTATTAATGTTCAACATACTTACACTACCTCTGTGCTCTTCCTTCTGTAGATTTCATTTCTTCTGTTTTAATACATTTATTTAATTAGCTTATACTGTTCATCCTTGATTTATCCATTATAAGCGTGACTATTAAGTTTTAAGAACTATAATAAAATTACATGTATTCTTCAATTTATTGTCTGTCACTATATCACAGTTGTTTTCTTAACCTTGTTCGTTTTTATTTTTTATAATTTCAACTTTTAGATTCAAGGGGTACATGCACAGATTTGTTCTGTGGGTATATCACATGATGGTGAGGTTTGAGGTTCAGTTGATCCCGTCACCCAGGTAGTGAGCATAGCGCACAAAAGTTAGTTTTTCAACTCTTGCCTCCTTCCCCTTTCCCCACTCTAGGAGTCCCTAGTGTTTATTTTTGCCATCTTTACATCCAGGAGTACCCGATGTTTAGCTCTCACTTACAAGTGAGAACACATGGTATTTGGTTTCCTGCTTCTGTATTAATTTGCTTAGGATAATAGCCTCCAGCTGTAGCCATGCTGCAGTAAAGAACGTGACTTTGTTCTTTTTTGTGGCACCATAGAATTCCGTAGTATATAGGTACCACATTTTATTTATTCCAACAACCATTGATGGGCACCAAGATTGATTTATGTCATTGCTATTGGTCTTACATTTTTATTTATTCAAATGTTATCTTTGATTCTCACATCTGTGGCCATATATCATATGGTTGTCTATATTTATTCCCTATTATTAGAATGGAGTCAATGCTCATAAGCCATCAGAATTTTGACTACAATATGTTCTCCTATCACTTGGTCACCTAGATTCTATTGTTGAGTTTCATTTTTAAGAATGATTCAAGCCCTTTAAGAATGATTGCTAGGGTTCTTGAATCTTTTAAATTGTATGTCATCCCTGATATAATACTCTTGGGTCATATATTCCCTCTGTACTTTGTTATTGTATCTCTGTGGTTCTCAATGTGGGAATAATTTTAACCCCACCTTCTGCTTTGAAGACATCAGGCATCTGGACACAGTTTTGCTTGTCACAACTTGAAAGAGGAGCGCTGTTCTGGCGTATTGTAAATAGACTGGCATCTTGTAAATAGACTGGCATCTTGTAAGTAGAAGCACTGGGCAGCTCCTCACGACCAACAATTGTCTCACTCAAAATATCAATCTTGGGTTCATTTTTATTCCAGAATCAAATGCATCTGGGTAAAACTATCAAGTCAGCCTGATTTTTCTCTCTTTGTATATTACTTAATTTTTTGCACAAATATCTGAAGAATTCATTTTTTCAATTAATTATGTTACATAGTTACTATATCGGTATTAAATATGTGCTTCAGATTTTTTAAATCCAAGTTTGTCTTTTTGTTCTCCAGGTTAGCTCTACTTGCAAGGGGTGAATTATTAAGGTTTCCACTGAAGGCTATGTGATGTCTCTCCGCTTCGGAAGGTCGGAACTACAATCTGTGCCAACACCACATGATCTCCAGCATCTCCACTCAGCTTACAATCCCCAAGAACTCTTTGCCTGCCTGGAAGTCTTGCCTTTTATATGAGTATTTCAGCATTTAGCCAAAACTGCAAATATGGATATTTCTTAACCAACTCTTCTGAGAGGCTCCCACCTCACTAATGCCAATCACTTCAGCCTCCTTAAAACTTAATTCCAGTTTCTTCCACGCAGTAAGACTGATTCATATTGTCTGGGCTCTGGTTCTTGGGGTCATGGGTTGACACCTGTCAGCAAGAGGAAGCCAAAATGAATATTGAGATTATTTATTGGGTTTCCCTTCTCTCAGGCATCAGCCCTTCCATGCTTGTTCAATGCCTGTAAACGACTGTTCTTTATGAATTTTGTTTTTGTGAGTACCAGGTACATTTGATGTCTGTTATTCCATCATGGCTGAAACTGGAAGGCAGGTTTTGCGTTTAAAACTTTATCTTCCACTTTATTCATAAAAATCTATTCTCATATTTTATTAAAATCATTTCATACTTTTATGTTTTTCTTTAACTTTTGTGTTTTAATATGATGTGAAAATAACCTACTTCTTATTTCATTTTTTCTATGTACTGAATTCATTTGTCCAATACCATTTAATTAGTTATCAATCTCTTGTCCACTTATGTGTTGGAAAGTCTGCAAAACAAAATGGTTCAACTACCTGGTTTCAAGCTCTTTGTTAGTTTCATGACTTTGGGCAGATCACGTCATTTTTCTGGCTCAGTTTCCTTATTTGTAATATGCAAACAAAAATACCATGTACATCATTGACAGTTGTGACTTAATTTATGAAAAGAGCTTAGAGTCATATATGGCACATTGTGAGCATTTGTTGCAAGGACAACTGTTACATAATCTCTTGTGATACAATGTATTTTATATATGCAATTTCCATAAATATATGTGAGGGTGGTTCTAGAATTTCTATTTTGTTGCAGTGGTACTCTTGGTCTGTTGCTATCCAGTATTACGTTATTTGTTCTTTGCTATAGTTTCTGTGGTTATTGTTTCTGATAAATAAAACTGAATTCAAATTTGTACGGGCAGTAGGCATAATTTTTCAAAAAACGTATGAGGAATAAAGAATAACATGGGATTACAGGTCTAGATAATATCAAGTTTTACAGGCAGTCAGTTATTATAGCTTTATCATATGTATTATTTGTTAATCTGAAAAAACCATTGCTTCTACTTCTAATTAAATTTCCACTATTACTGTACTTTTATTATTCAATATATATTTAGAATCAGTTTATCATTTTTTCTCCAAATTCTGCTAACTGATAACTTAATAATGTTTTAGTCATTGGGTATACATAACAAAAGAGACAAAATCTTTGACCGTACAGTATAAACTCAAAGCACAGAGAGAAATAGATTAATCTGAAAAAGCACCAGATATGGACAATCAAAAAATGATTCACAAAACTGACCTGGAAGATATAGAGAGACGTTACACTCAAGAAAGATAATGCAAATTTATTTTTACATACACAGAATGCTCACAAGAAATACAATCAATACTAGGTCTCTCAGGAAGCCTTACTATGTTCCGAAGCACTCATACTATAGATGAAGTTTTGGATTACAAGACAATAAATTTAGGAATCAACAGAATTAGTTTTAATATAAAAGAAACTCCAATTGTCTAAAGTCTAATAAAATTAGTTCTAAACAATTTACCCATTTATCCCTGTAATTATTGTTTTGTATATGGATATGTTACTTCCTTGGGTTATGATTTCAAGATTAGTTTTCTTATTAAATCTACCCTTCACAATAGTAAAATGAATAGGTAAGACACACGTTCTATAAAAGAAATTTTAATATCATTCATCGACTTTGACCACTTTCCCATTAGTAGTGGGATATAAGGGGTGACTCTGTCTTTCCTTCTTGTTAAGCTGGAGAGGAAAAACAAGCCAAGAGAAGGTTTGCTATAAGAGACACACATGAATGCATGCTTTCTAGAATGTCGGTATTTTGTGTTTTTTTAAATAAAAATAACTAAAAGGAAAATAAAACCAATTAAAAGTCATCCATCTCTTTTTAGAAACATAGAAATCATTATTCCAATCATTAAGTTATTAATATTGACCACTTATGTGTAATTTTATATACAACTAAAGACAAGCACTTACTATTGGAATTGTGTTTGCTATAAAAATAATTGTTGTTTTTTTTTAATATGTATATTTTTTATTGCATTTTAGGTTTTGGGGTACATGTGAAGAACATGAAAGATTGTTGCATAGGTACACACATGGCAGTGTGATTTGCTGCCTTCATCCCCATCACCTATATCTGGCATTTCTCCCCATGCTATCTCTCCCTAACTCCCCAGCCCCCACTGTCCCTCCCCTTTTTCCCCCCGACAGACCCCAGTATGTGATGCTCCCCTCCCTGTGTCCGTGTGTTCTCATTGTTCAACACCCGCCTATGAGTGAGAATATGTGGTGTTTGATTTTCTGTTCTTGTGTGAGTTTGCTGAGAATGATGGTTTCCAGGTTCATCCATGTTCCTACAAAGGACACGAACCCATTGTTTTTGATGGCTGCATAATATTCCATGGTGTATATGTGCCACATTTTCCCTGTCCAGTCTATCATCGATAGGCATTTGGATTGGTTCCAGGTCTTTGCTATTGTAAACTGTGCTGCAATGAACATTCGTGTGTATGTGTTCTTATAGTAGAATGATTTATAATCCTTTGGATATATACCCAGTCATTCAGTATATGTTTAGCTTGATCTTTACTGTAGGTTTGGCAATTGCTTTTGTTAACAAGTAATCTCGCCAAATGTCTAATTAGGGTATTTCATGATGTCTTTCAACATAGAAATATTTACATTTGTTTGTGATATATCTTAATAGTCAAATCTATTTCCTGAGTTTGGTAAATAAGGCTTTCAATAGTAACCTCAGATAGTGATATCTAAATCCATTTGGAATCCAGATTGCAGAAAATAAGTAAGGACATTTTGGATACTAAAGCATTTAATAAATATTTGTCTGAAATTATGTAGTCCCAAAGTTTGGATAGTAAGATATTCCAACTGCTATAGATACCTGTGTGTGAATGCTTTACAATGGTGAGCAATATCAGAAGTTTCAATATAATGCAAGGAGAAGTTGACACAGAGCATTACATTTTAGGGAAATGTCAGTGATTTATTTTTTGAACCAATTTCTGGAGTAGAAAAACTTACACCACTTCAGGATTTATACTGAAATTAAGTTGACAAGGCATTTAAGGAAAGCCAAGTCTCACAGGTAAAGGAGATGCAGTTCCCAAGAATACACACAATTCTAATTCAGTTTCTTTGTGTTATCAGCTTCCACAGAAAGAAAAAAATCTCTGACTATGAAAAAGTTGCTGCCAGCTTTTGATGATGATTCTTACACATTTTATAGATTGAAATAGAGCTTAAAATAGCATATCTATTATCTGTCTCTCTATATTTATCTATCTATCTATCTATCTATCTACCTACCTACCTACCTATCTACCTATCTATCTGTCATCCATATCATCATCTAATAGCTGTCTAGTGATGGACAGCTTACAGCACATTCCTAGTACATGCTAAAGGACAGCATACACTCTCCAGTGTTTTTGGCTGTAAATAATTTTTAAGGCTCTCAAGTTCCTCTGAATAACTAATATAATATTACAAATTTTAAAGACAGACACATGAGTATTTTTAAGTAAATCTATGGAATTATATTATTTTGGTCCATTTGCCAACCTTTATTTAAGGAGAAACAATTCATCAGTTGTTTAGGAAAGTGATAATCCATACACTGTCTACATCAGCCCAATTGTATAAGTTGGGAAATTATCTGATATCATCTTTATATGTATGGAAATAAATTATAAAAACTTCTCCAAAAGTAAGTAAAATTTGGGAATTATCAAACTGTAATCCTATAATTATAAACTCATGATGACAGAATTATGAAATGAAGCATGATTTTATCTATTTATTTATGTATAGCATCAGAAGTAGTTTCTAATTTGTTTCTGCTAGATGATAGTCTCACAGGTTCAAGTGATTCTCCTGCCTCAGCCTCCCAAATAGCTGGGAATACAAGCATGCGCCACCATGTCCAGCTAACTGTTTTTTTTTTTTTTTTTTTTT